>BQNB010057457.1:0-38205 GCA_026074375.1 Tanacetum coccineum | reverse complement strand
AATTTTTATATAAAAGAATGTAAAACGAGCAATAAAGATGAGATAAATGATGCAATAAAATAGATGTTATTTGATGTCATTGAGAGGAGAGGAAGAGATTTTGCTTTGTGTGTTTTTTCTAATGAGAGAAAGAAATGATGAGAATGAAATGATAGGAAGGAATAAATAGGAGCTTGATAACGCTCAAATTGAGTATGTTTTTAGTAGCGTTATCTGTACTTTTGTATATGTTATTTGGCTATTTTTATATGCTTTTGTTACTTAATTGTACCAAAGTGTGTTTGCAAGTATATTTGTAGCCAAGTATAAGAGAAACAAGAAAAAGACGAAGAAAAGAAGTAAAAATGAAGTTTAGTACAAGTACGAAGAATCCCGCATCAAAGAACAAGCTCGGAAAGCATTTCAAGAGCAAAAGAGTCAACCATAATAGCTTCCAAGTTCCGATATAAGATAAAGTCAAGTTAAGTTGAAGAATAAAGATCCCAGACAAGTCTACACTCGGAAGCTTAACGAAGGGGACATAATTGGAAAGTATAGTAGTTCCCGACACAACAATTACCATTTTGGCCATAACTTAAGCATACGAACTCGGATTGACTTGATTCAAGCGGCCACGGGAAGATAAGAGAAAAGTCTACAACATAGAGGAGTCCAAAATCTGACCATGAGTAGTGTGCCAGCCGGCAATCCAGGTTGCCGTCCGGCTGGAGTTGTGTCGCCCGACAGAAGCTCGTGCCACCCGGCAAAGGCTCGTGACTTTTCCAAGGTACAATAATTAACATTATCTGATGCCAAATACCTAATTCCAATCAAATCCCCTCATAACTAATTATTCTAGAAGATTCATGACCCTTTGTGCCTAAGAAATATGCTTGGAGGCCAAGAGGGCTTTCTAGTATAAATAGAGGCCATATGCCTTTGTTTTAATCTAGAAAAACCTACCCCTTAATCCAAATTCCAAATTACCTCTCACCCTATTAACAAAAGATATACAACTCTCCAAATTCATGAAGATTGTTGAAGGGCTGAAGAAGATGCTTTGATATGATTTTTCGGGTTGTTTAGAGGCGTATAGTCGATTGGAGGCTTGAAGGTTGCTTTAATCCTTCCTCTTTACTTATTGTAATCTTGATTTGGGTAACTTTATTTTATATTTCAGAATGTTTATGTCTTATATTCATGTTGGATCTTGGTATTTGATTATCTGATTTATTGGTGTAGTTTTATATTACTTGTTGGGACACCATGTGAATTATTGATTAGGGTTTGTATGGACTCTTCGTATGTTTGAATAATGATTTGCTTAGGTGTTTGTGATTGATCAATACTTGTTAATTATCTTGTTAATGAATCATAATTTGATATATAGGGTTCGAAAAGATTTTATCTTATGTTTATGTCAATATTTTAAGTGCACGGGGGAATAGTTTGATATTTTATTCTTGACACATATGAATAAACAAGCTAAAAAGACTAGTAACTATTGATTCAAGAGTATAGGTCAAAAGGACTCTTATGAACAAATGAGTTAAATCTTATTTCTCATAAAAGGTGCATAACTACTTGGTTTTATTCTAACGTTCATATGTCGAAAGGGTGCGTTGTTAATAAACATTGTATTGCAATTCCATTGAATGGACATTTGATGGAATTGTGTTCCTTACATTTTTGTGTACCTCTGCTATTTGTTTAACCAACATCAGAACATCATTATATATTACTAGTTCCAAACAGTTGTTTAATTATTTGATTGCTTTCTTGATTTACATCATTACCATTTCCATAATAGTTATTGCTTATATGGTATTTTAGGACGCGACAACCATTTTACCACTTTCGTGATTATTAATTCTTAGATTCTACCCAATTGAAAACACCCAAATCCTAGTGAACGACCTCGGCTTACCACAAAAAGCTAGCTATAACAAAAGGGTCAATACTCGCCGTGTATTCTTAGCTTAATGCGTATTTGTGTTATAAATTAAATCTGTAGTCGCGGACATAAGTTTTTGGCGCCGCTGCTGGGGATTTGCGTTGTGTTTTCTTGTTTAGAATCTTTTTATTTCGTCTTATATCATTGATAAGTGCTTAATTACACATATCTTTTACCTCTAAAAACGAGCTTAAATGACCAAAAACAGACAAAAAACTGCCAAATATATGTTTGTTTTGCATTTGTATTGTGCAGGAAGTGGATATCAACAAAAAGACAGAAAACCAAGCACTCAACAAGACAAAACTGAGCATGGAATGGAAAAGAATGTGCAAAATCAGGCCACAGTCCAAAAATGCAAAAGTCAGAGTCAATTACTGAAGAAATAGAAGTCAAACCGGAGCCGGAATGAAGAATACTATTGAATGCAATCTTATACCATCTGCTGGGCCGGGGAAGACCAATAGTATAAGTTATGAAGACTGTTGATGACCAAATGGGCCATCAATCATTAAAAACAGCCCATTTGTGTGCAATTGCCAATGGACTGTGAAGACTTTGAAGACCCGTTCCTAGCCCCAGTTACAGCCAATCTCGCCATTCTGTACACTCAAACCATCCATAACCTTATTGGGGCCCAAACCAAAACCAAGGGGCCAACACAAAAACCCAATGGGCCCAAACACAAACCTAAGCCCTAACAAAAGCCAAAATCCATTTTTCTGTAAAACATAATGGACCAAATGTAAATTTAAAACTTTGTTTTATAATTAAATATGAATATAAATAAAGAGTGGGGCATAATCTCGCCAATTCCAAATGTTGTTTTATTTAGAAAAAAGAGCTTAAAAAGAAACAAGGACTGAAACTGCCAAATGGCATTTCTTTTATTATTGTTAAACACAAGGGGCAGTTTTGCAAATTATCAAAACTCTCTTTAACTCTTTTTATTATAAAACCACAAGGACCTCTTGTGTTATTTTTCAAACTTAAGTTATAACTAGTTTTTTGGGCCTAAAACTTAAAATGAAAAGAGGAAGAAAGGTGGCAGGATAGTATGCATCTTTTCCAAAACACTTCTTTTAAAAACCAGAAACCATAACCAGTACTCACCCACTTGGCGCCAAAAACCATACCCCTTTCCCGGTTTGCAGCTCTTGCACCTCTCAGTACACTCTACAGCTCACCTACCTAAACCCACTCAACCCTGTCCCTGTATAATGCCTTGTTGGCGATTTGGTTTAACCAAGAAAATAATGGTGTGGTTGAGCTTTGAAGTAGACAAAAGGCATCAAGGCTAGGATTGTGCTTGGACTCCTTACACACTCAGCCTAACACACAAGTCAAGGCACTTTCCAAGACCTCTATAAAAGAAACAAAGAAAAGCCGAAGAATCAAACCCTTTTTACCTTTTTTTTTGAGTTTAAATGTTTTGATTAAGTTTTTTTGAAGCAGTAATGTAATTCAGTTAAATTTTTAAAGTTTTATGTAAATTTCTTGGTTTTTAATAAAAAAGTTATGAGTTTTTCTTAATTTTGCTATGTTGGAATTAAAGGTCACTCTATTAGTTTCTTAATGCTATTATCTTGTAAGTGTGTGTTAGTGTAACACTACTAAGTAAACCACCTTTCTAGCCTTCCCTTAACTATAAATTCAGTAAAAAAATCGTTTTTTATAAATTAAGGTGTGTTTGGCATTGACCTTAAGTGGTAACTGAATAGGTTTTTGTTATGGGTCAAATGCACTCAGCACTCTTTCTGAGGTGTGGGCTATTTAAGCAATTTAATATGTTTTTAGCTCATAATTAGGTTTTTCATTTCCCTTTTTAACTTCTGTATAATATAGTAAGAATAAAGCCTTCACTGAGAAAACTTGATCTTTTCTTATAAGCCATAAGTTTTATAGCTTATACAGCTTAAGTAGGTTAAATTTAGAATGTGTGGATAAAAAGTTTTAGCTGTTTTAGTCTTTAAAAAGTTTTTAATCTCACTTTGTTTTGACAGAAAAATATAAGGCAGTGTTTGGTTTAGTTATCTTTCTGACTCTTAAGTAACACATTGTCTGTCAAATCTTTTTTTTAGTTGAGAGTGGTTACTAACTAAGTTTAGATCAAAGTTTAGAGGTTAGGGTTTGTTTACAAAAGTTTAGGGTTTAATACTATAACCAGCACAGGGCAATTTCGAGTCAATAGCGTTTAGATTTTAGGTTAATAAAAGTATTTCCGAGGCAAGGTTGTTTTTTAGCTCACTAGGAATCATTGAGGTAGTGTTAAGTTCAAAATTCTAGTTCACTCTTTGTGCAAGCAAGAACAGTGCAAAGATGCTTCGCATAGCATATAGTTTTGATGTTAGATCTTTAACTTTGAATTTTTTCATTTCCCTTTTAGGTCTTTACACATCTCCTTTTAGCTAGGTGATTAGAGTAGCTAGGTGAGTCTTATTTCAAAATATAGCATTTAAGTCTAAAAATAAGCTTGATCGCTTTAAGGAAAATAGCTAAAAAATGTTTCATTAAAACCTTTGTACTTTGTTCAGCTCATTTCTCTTTCTAAACTTGTTAAGATTAGGTTTATTTTGTTTAAATCTACTTTAAGTCATCTTAATCTTCAATAAGATTTTTAGTTTTAATTTTCATCAAGTTTTGAGCTTCAATAAGCAAAATTCCATAAGCCTTTAAATACATAGTTTCTGTAAACAGCCATGGATTTGGCTTATTTACTAGCTTTTCTTTGGGTAAAGTCAAAGAGCCTTATGTTAAAGTTGTCTAGATTAAGTAAAAAGACAACATTGTAGTTTTAAGTTTTTGCTAATACTCAAAATTTAATAAGCCAAAAATAAGTCAAGTGTAGGGTTGTTTAGTACTTTTCTCAAACCTCAGGGGTACCCGTTTCTTCTTTAGTGTAAATTTTACAAACTTCGCCCGCCTACCCTGTACTTTCTTTAGTTCATTTCCTACCCATGTCTTTCCTTTTTCTTGTAATTTTCTTTTGGTTATTCTTAAAAAGTATTAATAGAAATTTAGGTTACATTTTTAATTAATTCAATTAGTTGATATAAAATAGTAAGAAAATAGGGCTTTTATTTTTATATTTTGCTTTTTAGTTTCTAAAAACATTTTTCCATTTTTTTTTTCATTAAAATTGTACTTTTCTAGGTATTAAAATAGTTTCTAGTTATTATTTTCTTAGATAAATCATAAAAAATAGAAACATAGTTGAAATTTTTAAAATTCGTTTTGCATTAATTGTCATTTTAAAAATCTAGTCTTTGAACATAAAGAAAAATTTTAGTGTTAATTTTTAGAAAAGTTTATTTTTGTTAATTATTAATTTAGTAAATTCATAAAAATAAATCTAAAAAATAATAAAACATATTTTTCTTTTTTTACACAATTTTCTTTTGTCATTTGTGTCTAGGCGGGAACAAACAAACAAAATCTAAAATTTAGTATAGGCTTTATTTTTTTAAATTTCCGTTTTAGACGTTTTATTTTTTTTCTTCTCATACCGGGTAAGTTTTACGCTTCTTTTGTTTTACTTCACACGACCTGTTTTAGTTTAGTTTTCTTTATTTTTCAAGTTAAGTTAATTAATTTTAATTTTGATTTTTAATTTAATATAGCATTTATTTTTTAATTTTTAGTGTTAGGGTTCCCGATACCTGATTTTGTTCCCCCCCCCCGTATTTTAATTTAGATCAAATTTTAGGATTTCCTACAATAATTTTGGTTTCGTAGTTTTTAGCTCTCCATTTCCTTTGTGTTTTCCCGTAGATTAAATTAAGTTTTATTTGCTTTTAGTTATAAATATATCAGTTTCTTTTCATTCAATTTCTATCAAACCAGGATAATTTCAATTGCAACTCGTTGCGGACATACGACCGGGAATATCTCTTCCGGAATCTTTTTTCATTGTATTTGTTAGTAGTATTATATACGTATTTACTATTCGGCGGACAAATCTATGGCGCCGCTGCGGGGAGGCATTTGTACGATTTTTATCCGACTTTGATCTGAACTTGTCTTATTTTTAATATAATATTAAAAACACAAAATATATATTTTCTTTTCTTTGTATTATTCATTCATATAAAAAAAAAAAAAAAAAAAAAAAAAAAAAAAAAAAAAAAAATCAAAATCAAAAAAAAAAAAAAAATTGTCCATAAAAATTTAAATTCATAATTGGTAAAATACCAAACTATATATTTCAAACTGAGGTAGTTATCATAATAGTTCGGTGAATATTGGAGTTCCCAATCTCGAACAAATATTTAAACTTGCCTTCTGTGTCCTTAAGATATATGGCTCAACTCAATTAGATTATCAAACGATAATTGGTTTAAGGAGGGTTGATCTAGGAACTACGACCGAAAGGTGAATAGCTTCGCGTATTCCTACTCCTTCAGTCACCTGTGCGTTTTTCATTTTGAGAGCTACGTGAACGTAAGATTGAATTATAGGTTTAAGTTGTCTATTGATTTTGCTCAAATTGTGAAATATGTTGTTAATAAATTCGAAATAAACCAAAATAATTTCTTTTTTTCGTATCAGTTATTCTTTCCTCTATCATCTCTATCTATTTAATTTTAGACTCATTCGATTGTCGCCTTAAAGCGATTAGAGCATGTTTGGCTTGTGGAAATTTGCAACTTCATCCTTTTGTAGTTCAAAAGAGAATTAAACACAAGGATTCTTGTTTCCAAAGCCCGAATCGTTCAACAACCCTTAGATTGAAAGAATTTGTTTCGATTGTGGAGACCTGTTGCTGGTCTTCATTGTCTTGAATGTGACTGACCACGAAAGATATTGGAGAATGCTTTTCAAAAAGTTTCAAAATACTTCACGTCATCACTGACAATTCAAGTTGTTATTGCTACTCGAGAGCTTCGTTCAAACAAGGACCACCAGTGTAATTATTCACAAAATTTCTGAGAGCTACCGTGAAGTAAGATCGATTATTTGGCTTAAGTTCTCTTATCTGATTTTGTCCAATCGTGAATTATGTTGTTAATAAATCCAAAAAACCAAAAAAATAATCTTCTTTTTCCTCTTAAACGTTTAATTCTTTTCTTGTCCCTCTTATTTGTTTAATTCTGATGGAGTCTTATCTCTGTTTTGAATGTGTAGGGTGTGGACAACCGACGGATAACTCTTATTGTTATTCGTGCACGTGCCAACAGTGCGGTTGTCGTCTCATTGATGGAGTTTGTCTTAGTTGTACTTATGGAAATGGAAATCAAATCGATTTTTCAACTCCGTACTCTTTTGATCAATCTCCAAGTTTCTCTCACCACCCCACACACTCTAAGCAAATCTTGTGTGAATTTTGCGGGAACGATACTCAATATTGTCACTGCTGTACACCTCAAAGCCAGTTTATCTATCCAGAGCCAGATTACAGCCTTGATTTCAATTCCCCGCAAGATTTGCATAATCTTCAACAGCAAAATCTTTGCTGTGAAAATTGTAGGGGTCCTCATGCGACTATTGAATGTCAACCGATGAGTCAAAACTCTCATTCTTTCGGTTTTGACCAACTTCAAACCCCGCAATTTTCCGTCAATCATCAACCTCCTCAACCAATGAGCATGGAAGCTTTGCAAGCCCAAGAGGACCTAATGAAATCGATTGAAAGCTTTCTCAAAAAGTTTAATCGTATCTCTTTTGGGAAAACGCCTAAGGTTCTATTGCAAGCTTAGGACAACTTTTTTGAAGTTAAGCACGCTCAATCCGAGGAAGTGCAAGAATTGCTTAGCAAACTTGTTCAAGATGTGAAAATCATAAGTGACGAGCTATCTGAGTACATCAATACTCCGGCTTGGAATCGCCCTCTCGTCTACTGTGATAATGATGATGACGAGGACTATACCATTGCAATCACACCCGAATCACCAACCAAAGAGCCCGTTAACTCTCTAAGTTTGGGGGACGAGCATCTTGACACTATTCCGGCAACGGAATCGGACGAATTCATAAAGTCTAGTGTCGAGAACCTTGTCCCAACCCCAATTGAGTTCGAGGATTTTTCCGACGATGAGTGTGATTTGCCTCCATATGATGATTCTTCAAAGAATCATGATTTTACTTTCTCCAACCCTCTCTTCGATATCGATGAAGATTTTACCTTAAGTGACGAGTCATTTTCCGAGGAGGACATTCCAAAAGAGAATTTTATCATTTTCTCTAATCCTCTCTTTGATCTTGATGAAGAAATTGCTTCGACTAAGGTAGATCGAATTAATGATGAGGTGCTGGAAGGCATCCATTCAATTCCACCGGGAATTGATTCTTTTGATGCTGAATCTGATCTTGTAGAATCCGTGCTAAATCGAGACATTTCGATTGATTCTTCTCCTAAGATCGATTCTCTTTCCAATGAGTTCGCCGGTGAACTCATCCTTCCTAAATCAATTCCACCAGAAATTGAGGAAGTTGAATTTGACCCGGAAGGTGATATTCTGTTTTTGGAAAGTTTGCTCTACGATAACTCTTCTCCTCGACCTCCGGAAGCTCTTCAAGCCAATTCTAATGCTATCGAATCTCTCCCTCCATCTCATATCCCCGTTGCGGATAATGATTCTCTTATGGAGGAGATTGACTTGTTTCTTGCTGATGACGGATCAATACCACCAGGTATTGAGAGTGATGATGTCGACTCCGTAGATGACGATACTTCTATTTCCCTTCCCGAGTTCGAATCGTTTTATGTTGATTATCCCAATTCGGGAAATTCAACCATTGATGTGGTGGAAGACATCCCCGTAGATGTGCCTAATGTTTTACCCACCCATCCCATCCTGGAGCAAGATTTCATACCCACTAGTGAATTTTTCGCTTATGTTGTATGGATCTTTCTCCCATTTCTTGCTTATCCGGTTATTCCGCCTTCTCTTCTCTCCTGTGGGGATGAAGACACCATATTTGATCCCGGCATTTCAAAAGTATCATTCTTCTAAGCCGGATGTATCTCATCGGAGTGGAACTTTCATGAAATTCAATACTTATCGTAGTCACTTGAATGAAAGTCCGATGATGATTTTAATTTCCACTTGTTTCCTCAAGGATCCATAAATCCTTGTGATGGGTCAAGCATCGCGACCCTAAACAAGCGCTTCGTGGGAGGCACCCCATGCTTATCCGTAGTTGTAATAAGTGTTGTTGTTGTGTAAGATAGCTTGTCTTTTCCATTACCCGTGTTTCCATGTTGTTGTTATTGTCCAGGATTGCCCGGATTGTGAAGACTCTCAGTTTTGTCATTCATCAAGAGTTTCACATCCTCAGCTTCATTTGGGAATCCGATATCCTAATCTTATCGACTAACGTTTTATCTTTTGGCATACCTCATAAATGGCCTTAGGATTAATGTAGTACCCTTCAAAACATCGAGGACGATGTTTAGTTCTAGTTTGGGGGGGTATCTTCGATTTGATTGTTGCCTGCAGCATTGTTACCACGTAAACCCGTTTTTACCACCAAAATACCAAAAAAATGAAAAAATTGAAAATTTTTCAAAAATATAATAAGTGTTTTGTCGCAGTTTTGCTTTTCTTTTGGGTAGAATAAGAATAATTTTTGACTTGATCGGGCGTGTTGAGCCCTAGCTAGTTCCTTTAGGCCAAGCTTTCACGAATTCTATAGCTTTGAATTTTAAAATGAATTTTAAAAATGGTGAAGAACTGAGAAATGATAGAGTTAAATATAAGTTTTGTGGCCCTAAGCAAGATTCTTCAAAACCTTTATACGAATAACTTGTGGTTTTCTCTCCGTGAATTTCTAATCCACCCATAATCATACGGTACTCAATTTTAATTCAACTAATGTCAATCGCTGTATTCAGAAAAAGCTACCAACTTTTGTAACTTGAGTTTTCAAAGCGAGATTTTGTAGTGATTTAAAAGATAACTGCCAAAGAAGGCAATAAATTGAAAATTTTTGTGAAGGAATGCAAAACTGCTTTAGGAATATGGAAATTTTGCCACTGAGCATGCAGTTGATATTATGGAGCAAGTAAAAGATGTGTCTATGATATCTCGACTCCGGTAACAAACTGACTGGTTGGGGGTTCAAACATAAGACGTCTTTGCTTTCTAGGGATGTGGTGTGTCGTGATATTTCTCACTTGGAAGACAGGTCGTAGGTGAGGGTCTCAAATAAGACACCAATCCTTAGCATCTTTAGGCATAAGGTGTTGATGTGATTTCCCACTACGCTAGCCAACGGGTGGGTTGCTTCAAACAAAAAAAAACTACGAACAACGGTCGTTGGCTGTGATATCCTACTCCGTTAACCACGAGGAAGGGGTTCAAACTAAGCAACGCATTCCTCAAGCTTTAAAAGACTTATGATTAAGATGTTGAAAATGTTGCAAAAAGTTTCTAAAGTTTAAATCTCGAAATCAAGTTACGGAAGTTTTCATAAGTTGTTGCTTTGAGTCATTGATTCCATTTTGAATTATGACTATGACATAAGTTTGTGCTATGGTTAAATTAAAATGAGTACACACATTCATCGTATATCCCAGTTGGGAGTTGAAAATTCCAATGTATATAGTTGAAGGGCTTACACATCTAAATTATATCGAAGAATGATCTTGTTTAATATGCTCTAGCTTGGATCTTGTGAAAAATCGAGACGATGAATTTATCCTGTCAGGACATCCGTAGATCACTTTCGACGCTTTCTTCATTCTATGATCCCTAGTGATTAATAAATAAAGAAGTACAAACTTGTAAAAAATGAGAAAATCAAATATATTAGTTTTAAAACATTTTTTTTTTTTTTTTTAATTTTTTTTTTTTTTTTTTTTTTTTTTTTTTTTTTTTTTTTTTTTTTTTTTTTTTAATTTTTAATTTTTATTTATCCCCCCCCCCCCCCCCCCCCCCCCCCCCCCCCCACACAATTTTTTTTATTAACTTGTAGTTAGTGTAAATTCAAAAAAAATTGGTGAAAATGGGGCTTACTTGTTTACTTCCATAAATTGCCGCTGGACTAACGCAATTACCTTAGTTTGGGGAATAGATTAGTGCTTTAATTACAATATCTTTTACCTCTTAAACGAGCTTTAAATGACCAAAAACAGGACAAAAAAACTGCAAATATCTGTTTCTGTTTTGCTTTGTATTGTTCAGGAAGGGATATCAGACAAACACACAGTAAAACCTTAAGCAATAATGACAAACTGAGCATGGAATGGAATAAGACTGTGCAAAAATCCTAAGGCCAAAGTCCAAACTGCCTAAAGTCCAGAGTCAATATTACAGAATCAGCCAGTTCAAACCGGAGGGAACTGAAAGAAGACATTTAATATAATACCTTTTTAGTTTATCTCTTCCGGTTCAAATACTATTGAGCAAATTTAACCCTATCTGTTGGGCGGGAGGAAAGGCCAATAGTATGTCTATGAAGAACCTTTTGTGAAGCCCAAATGGGCCCTAAATCAATTTACAACCAGCCCTATTTTTGTGTGCAATGGACAAAGATTGTGAAGACTTTGAAGACCAATCTAGCCAGTTACAGCCAATCTCAGCCATTGTACACACAAAACCCACTTCATAACCTTATTAGGCTTGAAAAATCCCTCCAATAACCAAGCCCACCCTTGCTAAACCTTATTGGGCCCAAACTCCAACCCAGAGGGCCCAATACAAGCCAACCAAAGACCCAACACAAAACCCAAGCCCAAAACACCTTTTTTATAAAACACAAGGACCAAAATGTAAATTTTAGTAAACTTTGTTTTATAATTAAAAATGAAAAAATAAAGAAAAGGGGCCAAAAATGCCAAGTTTTAAAAGTTGTTTTATAAAGAGAAAAATAGAAAAATAAAACACAAGGGCTGGTTTTGCAATTTGCCAAAACCTCCCAATACCCTTTTAGTTATAAAACAGCAGGGACCATTTTTGCAATATTACCAAATCCCTTTTATCTCTTTAGTTATAAAAACGACAAGGACCATTTGTGTTACTTTCTAAACTTTGTTATAACTAAAATTCGGGCTAGAAAGAAAGTGAAAAGAGAAGAAAAGATGAGGGACTGTTTTTGCACCTTCTCCAAACATTACGTTTAAACCTGCTAACCATAACTGTCCCTCACCCCGTACCCGCCAAAACCCAAACAGCCCTCTCCCCCACGTTTTCACTTCCAAACCACCTCCCAAGTACCTTCCCTGTACCCCATACCCATTTCCCACAACCCATTGACCCTATAACCCTCTCCCCTGGCACAATCACTCAACCCAACGAACCCCATCCATGGCTGAGAATGCTACAAGACCCATGGAGGGCTAGGATTGCCTTGGATGCATTGTACACTCACAGCTAGCACAACCCAAGACCAAAGAGAAGGCTAAGAGCTTGTATAAAAAGGAAAGAGAACAAGCCAAAGAAAAATACATCCCGTTTTTACTTTTTTAGTGTAAAATTTCATTAAGTTTGTTTTAAGATTATTGTCTTCAGTTTATTTAAAGCTTTTGTTGTACTACTCTCAGTTTTTATTTAATTTAAAAGTGTTTGTGAGATTGCTATTGCCGAAATTTCAAGTATAATTCAAGTTGTTTTAATGCTGTTTAAATCATTTAAATATGTGTAAAAGTTATTAAGATTCACTTGTAATCAATTATCTGTGCCCTCTTTTACCCAAAATCAGTTTAAAAGCCTTTTTATATAAATAAGGGAGTGTTTGGTTTAACCCCAAAATGGGTCAAATATGGTTTTTCATGGGTCACAAACACTCAGCCAACTTTGGCTGAGTGTGTAGGCTTCATTAGGCCATTTAAATCACCATTTTTAGTTTAAAAATAAGTTTTTTAGGTTCCTTTTTGTATTCTGTCAAATTTGGAATAAGCCAAATTGTTCTTAAGTGCTCAAGCTGTGTAGACAGCTTAAGCACTCTTTGTTGTGCTTATTATGGTTGTTTCTAGCCATTTTAAAACACCATTTGTTCTGTCCCTTTTACTTTGACAACATAAGTCAAAAATTTGGCTTTGCTTATTTTTGAAATCCCTCAATTTTAAACCCAAAATTCAGCAGCTTTTATTGTTTTTTAGGCCCTCATATTTTGAATATAAGCTTATTAGTCACCCTTTTAAATCTGTTTGTGCTTGGATTTGGTTAATAAGCTCTTGAGAAGCTAGATTTGCATAGCCCAAAAAAGACCCCTAGCACTGCCTTAATCCCTGGTGCTGAGCAATAAACTCCAGCTCCTACTTTTTTAGAGTATTTAGATATTAGGATCTTTAGGCTTTTTAGCTTCTTATTGTAGTTGATTACTAGTTCTTAAGTCCCCCCTCCCCATGAAATCTTATAGCTTATCCTCCACCCTTTAGCATAGCTTATTCTAGGCTTTAAGTTCCCTTTTTTCTGTTTTATTTTAAAACTGTCATTAGAGCTATTTGCAATATTAGCTTTATTTAAGGGTTATATTAGTTTAGATATAAGCTTCCCTAGGTAGATTAAGTCTAGTTCAGTAGTATTGATCATTTTTTAGCTTATTTAGAGGCCTTAAGCTCAAAGAAAAAGCCAAAAAGCCTTTTGTGCTTATTAAGCTTCTGTCAGCCCAATAAGCTCATGTTTTTGGCTTATTTAGACCCTTTCAGCTTATGCACCTTTTATGAAAAATGCTCCCCTCAAGCCCCTTAACAAGTTTTCTTTTATAGCTTTTTGATAATAAGCACTTTGGACCCACCTTGCATATCGGGGTCCACCTCAGGGACCAATTGTGTAATTTTCTCTTTTGTAGTTACCTCTGTTAGTCCCTGTGGTTAGTTAGCCTGTTACCCCGTTTGTCCTTGTGTCCTTTCACTGTTAGTCCTTTTGTTTTAACAACAGTTAGCTTTAGTTAGTTTATTTAATTTAATTAATATAAATTAGGTTTAAAATTAATTAGTTTAATTACTTTTTATATAAACAGTAAAATTTGGGCATTTTTATATTTTTAGAATTGTTAATTTTTTCTTTATTTAATTTTATTTTTTCAGAATTTTTATAACTTTTATTTTTTGTCTTTTTCTATTTTCTTAGTTTTAATTAGTTATAAATCTTAGAAAAATCATAAAAAATCTAAAAATTAATAAAAAAAATATTTTTCTTTTTTACAAAATTTTCTTTTGTCATTTAGTGTCTAGGAAAAATATAAAATTTAGTATAGGCTTAATTTTTCTTAAATTTCAGTCTTAGACCCGTTTTACCGGGTGCGTTTTACCGTTTCTTTTCGTTTTACATTCAAACGACCTCCGTTTTAGTTCTAGTTTTCTTTATTTTTCAAATTAAGTTAATTAGAATTTAATTTTGATTTTTAATTTAATTTAGCATTTATTTTCTTAATTTTTAGTATTTAGGTTTCCCGATACCTGATTTTGTTCCCCATATTTTAGTATAGATTTAATTTTAGGATTTCCCTATAACTAAATTTTGTTTCCCGTAGTTTTTAAGATCCCCATTTCCTTTGCTTGTTTTCCCGTAGATTAAATTAAGTTTTATTTAATTAATTTTAGTTGTAATTATATCAGTGTTTCCATTCCATATATTTCTTCCCATCATTCAATTTCGCATCAAACCAGGAATATTTTCAATTGCACCTAGACCTGTTGGGCATTACGATCCCGGGGAATATCTCTTACGGAATTTTTTATCATTGATTCTCTCTTATATATTGTATTTCTAAGTAGGCTTTCCTTGGGGGGACTATTGACCTGGTAAGGGTGTAGAGTTTGGATTTGCTAGTATATTTATATATGATCCTTTAATTACCACGATATCAGGGCCCAACACAAAAACCAAGCCTCAACAAAGCAATCTTTTTTACAAAACTTCTAGGGGACAAAACTTGGCAATTTTGAATGTTTTTATTAAAAGAACATGTTTTAACTAAAAGAGGGCTGTGTTGACAATTTTCCAAACTACCTTTTAACTCTATTAGTTATAAAACAGCAAGGGTCCATTATGCTTGCAATAACCCAAAACCTTTTAACTCTTTTAGTTATAAAAACAACAAGGACCAAATGCGTCACTTTCCAAACCTTTGTTATAACTGAAAAAGCTTAAAAATAAAATGAAAAGAGAAGAAAAGATGGAGGACCATTTTTGCATCTTTTCCAAAGATATCTTTTAAACCTGTAACCACAACTGTACCATAACCATTACCCGCCAAAACCATACCACCCCTTTCCCACGGTTTCTAAGCCATACCACCTCCCAAGTACCACCACCAGCTCACCCCTACCCATTCCCACCTCCCCATTGCCCCTATAACCCTCTCCCCTTGCAAAGATCACTCAACCCGAGACCCCATCAATGGCTGAGATTGTATACAAGGCCAAACAAAGGGTTAGGATTGCTCAGGATTGCTTTGTATGCTCACAGAAACACATCCCAAGTCCTTTGGACTGCTATAAAAGAAAGAAGAGCAAGCCCGAAAGAAACACACCATTTTTTTATGTTTTTAGCTTAATTTTAATTCCAAGTCTTTCTTTTAAGAATTTAAGTGTATTCAGTTTATTTTTTAAGCTTATGTTGTAATACTTTCAGTTTTAAATAAAAGTTAAGAGTGTTTGTGAAAATTACCATTGTCGAAATTTGAAATATGATTTAAGTTGTTTAATTCTGTTTAAATTGTTTAAACATATGTTAAAAGTTATTAAAATTCATTTGTAATCACTTATATCTGCCTACTTTTACCAAAAATCAGTTTACAACTCCTTTTTATAAAATAAGGGGGTGTTTGGTTTAACCTGAAAATGGGTCATATGGGGTTTGTTGTGGGTCAAGCTCACTCAGCCAACTTTGGCTGAGTGTGTAGGCTTTATTAGGCCATTTAAATCACCATTTTTAGTTTAAAATTAAGTTTTTGTGCCCCTTTTGGTTTCTGTCAAAATTTGAATAAGCCAAATCAAGCTAAACCACTTAAGCTGCTTATGCAGCTTAAGCACACCTTGTTTGTGCCTATTTGAGTATTTCTAGCCAATTTACCAAGCCCTTGTTGCTGTCCCTTTAATTTGACAATATAAGTCAAAAGTTTAGCTTTGCAATTTTTTTTAGAACCCTCAATTTTAAGCCCCATTATCAGCAGCTTATATTGTTTTCTTAGTTCTCAAAAATTTGAAAATAACTCATTGACACCTTTGTTATCTGATTGAGCTTGGATTTGGCTCTAATAAGCTCTTTAGGAGTTATGGCATAAGATCAAAAGGACCCCTAGCCACTTTGCATCTCCCACTGGTGCTGAGCACCATTTTTTGACCCTCCTTTTTCTAGCTTACTTGCAACTAAGCCTAGGTTCTTTTTGCTTTTTCTTGGAGCTTATAGGTCCACTCTTAGGTTTTTGCAGTTATTTCCTTTAGTTTGCTTTTTAGTGTAGCTTAATCTTAGGCTTTAAGTCCCCTTTTTCTGTTTTCTTATTAAAACTGTTAATTTAGCTTAAGTTATCCCCAGCTTATTTTAGGGCTTATTAGATTTCCATAGTTTAATTTTAGGACTCCCCTCTCCCTATTTATCTGCCTCTACCCAATATGTTATTGACTTATCTAGTTAGCTTAAATCCCAAAAAGAAAGCAAAATAAAGTATAAGCTTTATTTAGCTTCTGTAGTCCAAAAAGCTTAAGTTTTTACTTATTCAGTGAGTAAAAAGACATAAGTGTTTTACAAAAGTTACTCCCTTAAGCCCCTTTAAATTTTGCGTCTTTGGCTTTTTGAAATAGAATTAGGACTTGATTTTGCAATCGGGGTCCACCTTCAGGGATCGATTTATGTAAATTCCTAGTTTTTAGCGTTACCTTTGTTAGTCTCTATTGTTAAGCACCTTTACTTGTTAGTCTTGTGTCTTTCACTGTTAGTCCTCTTTAGGGTAATTTAGTTGCGTTTATTTAATTTAATTAATTTAAATTAGGTTTAGATTTAATTAGTTTAATTACTTTTTATAAAAACAGTAAAATTTGGGCATTTTTATATTTTTAAAATTGTTAACTTTTTCTTTATTTAATTTTATTTTTTCAGAATTTTTATAACTTTTATTTTTTGTCTTTTTCTATTTTCTTAGTTTTAATTAGTTTTTAATCTTTAAAAATTTATAAAAAAATCCAAAAATTAATAAAAAAATATTTTTCTTTTTTATAAAATTTTCTTTTGTCATTTAGTGTCTAGGAAAATATAAATTTATAAGGCCTTTCTATTTTCTTAAATTTTCAGTCTTGACCCGTTTTACGGTGTGGTTTTTACCGTTTCTTTTCGTTTTTACAAATAAACGACCTCCGTTTTAGTTCTAGTTTTCTTTATTTTTCAAATTAAGTTAATTAGAATTTAATTTTGATTTTTAATTTAATTTAGCATTTATTTTCTTAATTTTTAGTATTTAGGTTTCCCGATACCTGATTCTGTTCCCCGTATTTAATTTAGATTTAATTTTAGGATTTCCCAATAATTAATTATGCTTCCCGTAGTTTAAGTTCTATCCATATTAACTAATTCTGATTCCCGTAGATTTTTAAGATCCCCATTTCCTTTGCTTGTTTTCCCGTAGATTAAATTGAGTTTTATTTAATTAATTTTAGTTGTAATTATATCAGTGTTTCCATCATATATTCTTCATCATTCAATTTCTCATCAAACCAGGATCACTTTCAATTGCAGCCTCGTTGGGACATACGACCCGGGAATATCTCTTCCGGAATCTTTTTATCATTGATTCTCTCTTATATATTTTATTTCTAAGTAGGTCTTGACTTTTTCCCTTTGTCAAGGGTGAAGAGTTTGGATTTGCCTAGTATTTTATATACTATTTGACGAATCAAGCTTCTAGAGCTACGTTCACACGTTGTTCGATCATTTCTTCAATTGCAGCGTGGGTCATTCCAGAACGAGTGTTTGTCACTGTTCTACATCACAAGACACAACCCATAGTGAGATTTTTGAAACGAATATACAACATCAAGAAATGATAAATTTTATACATGTTATGAAGTGAAATTTAATTGTAACACGTTGCCAAGAAAAATAAATAACAATATAGATAAATAAGCGAGAGAATCTAAAACAAGCTTTTCATTTCATAAATAAAAGCATAATTCGATTACAACCCAAATCCAAAATAGGTTCATGATTCACAATTATTTACTGCTAATACCTAGACCTAACCATTGGTCTAATGTCCTACATGATCAGATGAACGTTAGCTATAGAACGATATCCGAGAATGCCTCAAGATACAAGACTCCAACTCCTAATCTCCCAGACTTTACGTGCATCATTAGATCCTTACGAACATGACGAACTCCTCATGGGAAAGTGACCGATATGAAGTGAAGGCTACTCACAAATCCCTCTCGATATCCCAGCAATTAGCCTCCACGAACGCTTGAGGTTCTCCAACCCTTAAGCTATTGATAGCCTCAGGCCATCCTAGCTTGTCTCCAACTAGCTATCAACTGATCGGCTCTCTCAACCGTCCTTCTGAGCAAGTCTCGACTCCCAACGATCCTATCAATGCCATCTCCTTAGTAACAGGCAGTTAGTCAGGAGAATCCTCCCCAGGATGGCTCTACAAGTTCTCTCTTCAACTAGGTGTAGTCAATAGGGTCGTACCTGCCTCTGCGGTACTCTCCAGTGCTGGCATCAGCCTAAATACTTCCTCTGTGTCAACCCTGGCATCCTGTGGTCCTAATCTCCAACATGATCTCCAACCTCGGCGTCTCCTTTTTATGCTGTGCCTTTTTGTATGAGTTATGAATCTCTGAAACCTTTATGAGGTGGTAAGTGATCAGCTTTCGTTTAGTTCGTGTAGGGAGCTAATGATGCCTGTAATGGCATGGATACTGATGCGTACATGAATCAAACTTAGGGTGATCTACATCTCTTACGAGATGGTCTCTGCAAAATGTGGGAGATGATATGCATGGGTCTCTCTGAAGAATCTCCTGATGCGATGATCTAGATGTAGTCGGTGGATATCACAGTAGATAGTTGGTGAGCCACATTCACCAACGACGATATGCCTCACTACGTCGTGGTGCTTCCTCGTGAGGGTTAACTCCAATCTGGGTGGATACATTTAGTTGAAGATTCCCGAATGAGCCTGCCTCCATGGCGCATCCAAACCACAAAGAACTGAAACCATGGGAAGAATCCTGTAGATAACTGGCAAGAAGGAAAGTAGATTGATTGAAGAACGAGGTGATGCATACCTCGATGATAATCTGCGAGCTGGCAAAGGTCTAACTCTCTTCCTTGCAGTCAACAACTTACGCGGCCCGTTGAGATGGGTGCGGTAAGGTCCACCAAAAGGAATAGCCTCCCCGGGTCGGATAAGAGTCGCTGATCGTCGACGATCCTAGGGAGGGTCAGTAACAGGAGCATAGGAAAATCAGGTGATGCTGATTGTACGTGTATGTTACCCTACTCCTCAACGTTGCATACTTTTTGGTAGCAACATAAGGGTCCTGCGATGGTGGATGGTCCATCAAAAGGAACAGGAGCTCAGAAGAATCGGTGCATTTGATGGTGAAATAGTGGTAGCGGGAAATGTGCTCTGGTGAAGACAACTATCTGGTGAATTCAGCATCGGAAACCCGTATAAGGAAACAAGCCACTACAATCAGTGGGTGAAGCGCACAAGAGTCGTCCTTCAACCACAGGAGCATGCAGAAGAAACTAAAGGAGAAATGGTAGAAAGTCTCTTGGAGCAACCAGCTGAAGTAGAAGAATAACCCAGTAGGGTTTATCTCCAAAAGAATAACCCGGAGAGGGCCTAGGTGATTCCCACTAATCTTATCGAAGAATCGGAAGACATAAGCTACTGAAGCTGCCATAATCGCTGCACAGCAAACGTTTATCTAATTCCTTTATATGAAACCATGCAAGGCATAAAAAAAAAAAGCGTAAAATGAATGGCAAGGTAAATTGACTTATTATTGTCATACTCTTAACGTATATATAGTAATTTCTCATGTATATATGTATGCCAGCAAGTAAGGCTCAAATAGATGGCACACTTTAGGATCATCATACTGGTTATTGCCCGACCTAGTATAACTACCTGGTTCTCTCTAACCTTGGCTCCAGATTTACCAATCTGTACTCCCAAACTGGGCCATAGAGGAATACGTGTCCGGAGGGCGTGACGTCATAACCAATCGATCAACAAAGGCAATATAAGAACGACACTAAGTCATGGACGTTGAAAAAGTTTACTCGTTGCATAAAATAAAATAGATTTAAGTTTTACAGCCCATAATAATTAAGTTAAAAAGTAGCGGAAGCATAACAAAGTTTTAGTAATGACAACGAGTAAATAATAGATAAGTCTTGAAATTGGCGAAGTCACATAACACATAGACTCCACATAGCGTCAAGAATCAATCCAAGCTAAGCACCTGAGGAAAACATGTTTAAAACCGTCAACCATAATGTAGGTGAGTACATAGGATTAAGTTTGTACAAGAGTGGTACCACTAAGATTTCAAAACGTATGTGATAATATAACAAATACAGCGTAAGTATCAATAAAAAGTATTATTGTGCCAAAGCTTCTATTGACACCGAAGTAATTTAGTCAACAGTGGATGTTATCATCCTGTATGGTTGTAGTATTCGCCCTAGTTGGTGGCGCCAAACCAAAGCCCATAAAGTTATGATCGACATGACATATATCCGTTTGTTTTTCGATCTGGACCAAGCGGATAGGGATAATTAGTCCCAATAGATCTATCTATTCACTCGCGCTCCCTCAACCGGTCCTCCGGTCGAGAAATTAACAGTTCATGATAAGTTGGGCAGAAGTAGGTTTGTAAGCTACTTAGGCAACACATAAACAAGTAAAACTCACGTAAAGAACTTGTGTCCAATTTAAAAGCAAACAATGTTTCTCACCCCAATAGTATAAAGCGTTTGTAAATCAGTAAAAATGTGGGGCTATGAACTCACCTTAGCAAGGGTAAGCGATAATCACAACAGATGATGAAGATATAAGGAGGTCTAGCCGCGACCTAGAGTAAGTATGGGTATGACTTAGCGCATCCATGTTTATCATTTAAAGCATCCAAGTGTGTTTGCGTTTTAGTAATAAAAGACTTTGAAACTTTACCATTGTTTTAGTTAAATCCCGATACTTGCAAAAAGTTACTATTTTTAGAAACTTTCCTTTTTAGGAAACTTTTTAGTTTCAAAACGTTAATAGCGTCCCCTATTTTCTTAAGTTTCCATATTTTACAAATCGCTTAAGAAATTCTAAACCGCCTAATCTTTATGTTTAAATCGCCTAAAATGTCCGTTTCGTACCATTTTTATTAATCCTACTTTTTATTACCAAAATACCCAAAAAAAATGAAAAAAAATTGAAAAATTTACAAAAATAATAATAAGTGTTTTGTCGACAGTTTTGCTTTTTTTTTGGGTTAGATATAAGAATAAAATTTGGACTTGATCGGGCGTGTTGAGCCCTAGTAGTTCCTTTAGGCCGAGCTTTATGAATTCGATTGCTTTGAATTTTAAAAAGGTGAAGAACAAGAAGTGATAGAGTTAAATATAAGTTTATGTGCCAGCAAGTTCTTCTAAAAACTATACAAGTTAACTTGTGGGTTTTTCCTCTCCCGTGATGTCTAATCCGCTCCTAATCATACCACTCAATTTTATTCAACTAAGTTATCAATGTTTCAGATAAAGGCTTAAATTTGTAACTTGAGTTTTCAAAGCGAGATTTTGTAGTGATTTAAAAGATAAATGCCAAAGGAAGCATGAAGGAAATATGAATGCAATAAAGCCATGAATATTGAAATTTTGCCAATGAAGCATGCAGTTGATATTATGGAGCAAGTAAAAGATGTGTCGTGATATCCTACTCCGTTAACCACGAGGTGGGGGTTCAAACTAAGACGTCTTTGCTTCTAGGGATTTGGTGTGTCGTGATATCTCACTTGGAAGAAAGGTCTAGGTGAGGGTTCAAACTAAGACACAAGACACCGATCCTTAGCCATATTAGGAATATGTGTGATGTGATTTCCCACTACGCTAGCACGGGGTGGGATATTAAACTAGAACACGGTCGTTGTTGTGATATTCCTGCTGTTAACCACGAGGTAGGGGTTCAAACTAAGCAACGCATTCCTAGCTTTAAGAACTTATGATTATGATGTTGAATATGTTGCAAAAAGTTCTAAAGTTTAAATCTCGAAATCAAGTTACGAAGTCTTAATAAGTTGTTGCTTTGAGTCATGATTCATTTTGAATTATGACTATGAAAATAAGTTGGCTTGGTTAAATTAAAATGAGTACACACTTCAATCAGTATATCCATTGTGGAGTTGAAAATTCACAAGTCATAAGTCTGAGGCTTAACATCTAAACTTATATCGAACAATGATCTTGTTTAATTGCTTAGCTTGGACTGTGGAAGAATCGAGGACGATTGAATTTATCCGTCAGGACATCGTAGAATCACTTACCGGGCGGCTTCTCATTCTATGATCCCAGGTTTTAATAAATAAGAAAGTCAAACTTGTTAAAAAAATGAGAAAATCCAAAATAGTAGTTGTAAGTTAGTGTAAATTCAGAAAAATGGTGAAATAAACGGGGCTTACATGTTTACTTCAAACATTGGTGAGGACACACAATACCTTAGTTTGGGGGATATTGATAAGTGCTTAATTACACATATCTTTTACCTCTAAAAACGAGCTTAAATGACCAAAAACAGACAAAAACTGCCAATTATATGTTTGTTTTGCATTTGTATTGTGCAGGAAGTGGATATCATCAAAAAGACAGAAAACCAAGCCAAAATGACAAAACTGAGCATGGAATGGAAAAAGATGTTGACAAAATCAAGGCCAAAGTCCAAAAACATTACCAATGTCAGAGTCAATACTGAAGAATCAGCAGTCAAATCGGAGCCGGAATGAAGAATACTATTGAATGCAATCTTAACCCTCTGATGGGCCGGGAAGCCCTTAGTATACTATGAAGACGTGAAGACCAAAAGGGGCCCTCAATCATTTACAACAGGCCATTTGTGTGACATTGACAAAGACTGTGAAGACTTTGAAGGCCCATTCCTAGCCCAATTTACAGCCATATCTCGCCATTGTTACACTCAAAACCCACTCCATAACCTAATTGGGCTTGAAAAAAAGCCAAATAACAAAACTGTACCTTATTGGGCCCAGACACACCCAATTGGGGCCCAATATCCACCAAGACCCAACAAAAGCCCAAAATCCTTTTTTATAAACTTTAGGGGCTAAAATGCCAAGTTTTGAAAGTTGTTTTAAAAGAAAAAAAGGTTTAAACAAACACAAGGGCTGAAATTGCAAATTCCCAAAACCCTTCTTTATCCCTTTTAGTAATAAACAGCAGGGACCACTTTTGTAATTCACCAAAACCTTTTTTAATTCTTTAGTTATAAACCCAAGGATAATTGTGTCACTTTCCAACCACTTATAACAAACCGGCTTAGATAGAAATAAGAAAAAAGAGAAGAAATGATGGAGGACCATTCTTGCCTCTTCTCCAAAGATCCCTTTTAAACCTCGAACCATAAACGTACCATAACCAGTTTACGCCAAAATCAAACCACCTCATCCCCCTGTTTTCAGCTCCAAAACACCTCTCCAGTACACTCTACATGCTATCCCTCGCCTTTCCCCAATCACCCAAACCCTTAAACCCTCCCACTCGCCAAAACACTCAAACCCGAAGAAATCAATGGTGAGATGGTATGATAATGTGTCCAAGGGTGGATTACCTTGGGAAGCTTCCTACTCTCACAACCAGCTTGTTCCAAGAGCTACAAGTCTTTGAAGACTTGTATAAAAGAGCCAAGAGAGCAAGCCGACAGCCACACACCACTTTTATATATGTTTTAGTGTAATTTTACTTTTAAAAGTCTTTTATCCCGTTTTTACTTTTCTTAGCTAAAATTTTAATTAAGTTTGCTTTAAAATTGTTGTATTCAGTTATTTTTTAAGTTTTTGTTATAATGTTTGCAGTTTTAATAGAAGTTAAGAGTGTTTGAGAAAATTGCTATTGTCGAAATTTCAAGCATCATTTAAGCTGTTTAATTCTGTTTAACTTGTTTAAACATGTGTTAAAAGTTATTAAAACTCACTTGTAATCACTTATCTCAGCTTTATTTCACCAAAAATCAGTTAAAAATCAATTTTTATATAAATAAGGGGGTGTTTGGTTTAACCTGAAAATGGGTCAAATGGGGTTTATCATGGGTCAAGTGCACTCAGCCAACTTTGGCTGAGTGTGTAGGGTTTATTAAGCCTCTTAAATCACCACTGTTAGTTTGAAAATAAATTTTTAAGTGTCTTTTGTCCTTTGTCAAAATTTGGATAAGCAAAATTGAGCTTAAAGGCTCAAGCTGCTTATGCAGCTTAAGCACACTATTTGTGTGCTTATTATTGTTGTTTCCAGCCAATTTGCCAACCACTTGTTCTGTCCCTTTTACTTTGACAACATAAGTCAAAAGTTTGGCTTTGCAAAAATCTTTGAAATCCCTCAAGTTTAAGCCCAATTATCAGCAGTAGTAATTAGGCCTTAAGCCCCAAAATTTTGGAAATAAGCTCAATTGCCTCCCTTTGTTATCTGTTTGAGGTTGGTTTTGGCTAAAAAGCTCATGAGAGCTTATTTCATAAGCCCAAAAAGCCCTTAAGCCACTGCCTTGCATTTCCCCTGGTGCTGAGCACCTAGATTCAGCACACCTTTGCTAGATTATTTTGTATTAAGCTCTTAGTTATTATTGCTTTTATTTATAGCTTATTAGTTGTTCTTTAATTCCCCAAATTCTTATAGCTTATCTCAGCCTTTAGCTTAGCTTATTTAGGCCTTAAAGTCACCATTTTTCTGTTTTCTTTTTAAAACTGTCAACATAGCTTAAGTCATTTTCAGCTTATTTTAGGGCTTAATCTAGTGACCTAGCTTATATTTAGGGTACCCTTAGGCCTAGTAGCTTATTCCATTAGTTTCTAGCTTATTTTGCAGCTTAAAATCCCAATAAGAAAGTAAAATAAGCTCATAAGCTTAATAAGCTTCTGTCAGCCCAATAAGCTCATGTTTTGGCTTATTTAGACCCTTTCAGCCACTAGTCCTTTTATAAAAAATGATAAGCTCAAGCCCCTTAACAAGTTTTCTTTTATAGCTTTTTGATAATAAGCACTTTGGACCCACCTTGTAATCGGGGTCCATTTCAGGGACCATTTGTGTAATTTCTTCTTTTATAGTTACCTTTGTTAGTCCCTGTGGTTAGTTAGCCTGTTACCCCGTTTGTCCTTGTGTCCTTTCACTGTTAGTCCTTTTGTTTTAACAACAGTTAGCTCTAGTTAGTTTTATTTAATTTAGGTTAAAAATTCAATAGGTTTAAATTACTTTTTAATTAAACAGTAAAATTTGGGCATTTTTTAATATTTTTCGTTTTAGAAGATGTTAACTTTTTCTTTATTAATTTTATTTTTAGAATTTTATAGACTTTTCTTATTTTGTCTTATTTCTATTTTCTTAGTTTTAATATAGTTATTAATCTCTTATAAATTCATAAAAATCAAAAATTAATAAAAAAATCTTTTTCTTTTTTATAAAATTTCTTTTGTCATTAGTGTCTAGGAAAAATATAAAATTTATTATAGGACTTTATTTTCCTAAATTTCAGTCTTAGACCCGTTTTTACCGGGTGCGTTTTACCGTTTCTTTTCGTTTTACATTCAAACGACCTCCGTTTTTATTCTAGTTTTTTTTATTTTTCAAATTAAGTTAATTAGAATTTAATTTTGATTTTTAATTTAATTTAGCATTTATTTTCTTAATTTTTAGTATTTAGGTTTCCCGATACCTGATTCTGTTCCCCGTATTTTAGTATAGATTTAATTTTAGGATTTCCCTATAACTAATTTTGTTTCCCGTAGTTTTTAAGATCCCCATTTCCTATATCTGTTTCCCGTAGATTAAATTAGGTTTTATTTAATTAATTTTAGTTGTAATTATATCAGTGTTTCCATCATATATTCTCCATCATTCAATTTCTCATCAAACCAGGATTATTTTCAATTGCAGCCTCGTTGGGACATACGACCCGGGAATATCTCTTCCGGAATCTTTTTATTATTGATTCTTACTTGTGTATTTTATCCTTTTGTGGAATTTGACCTTTTGCCTTGGTCAAGGGCATTCGGTTAGAATCTGCATTAGGGTTGCTATATAAGTGTGTGCTATCAGCGAATCAATGGCCAAGATCTCTACATGATTCGATGAAGTGGCACTCATTGTTTGCTTTACAGAACGCCATGAAATAGCATTATTAGAACTTGTGAAAACGTATCCGGTTTGGGACCGACCCGTATAGGGATCAAACATATATCCTGCATCTGCAAAACCAACTAGATTTCTTTGGGATGAGTTAGTATAATATAAACCCCATATCTTTTGTATCATGAAGATAGCAAAATATTATCACAAAACCAACTAGATGTTCTATTTGCAATCCAAGACAAAACTTTGTTTTTCCAAGATCTTTCATCTTAAATTCTTTCTTTAAGTATTCAATTGCTTTTGTAACCCCCCGTGAAGTTCTGATAATATTCAAATCAACAACATACACAACAATTTTGAAATATTAATGTTCATATCCTTTTATAAAATGCATGGGCAAATATAATTATTTTTGTATATTTCCTTTAATAAATATTCACCATGGCGATTGTTACACATATGCCCAACACATGATTAATTCAATACAATCAAGTAGTGTTCTCGAGAACTTTTCTTATAAGCTTTAAGTATTAAAATTCACCAGCATGCTTCATGCATTTTATATCATGTAATAAAATCTCTACATCACATGAGCTCTATTCATTTTTCTTTTAGACAAAAATCAATTATTTATCATATTGCCAGACTTAAAATACATTATTGGATCCACCACATGTGAACATGTATCTACATAATAATTTCCAAGTCTTTGATAAAATATATGTGTGCCATCACTTGTATCTTATGCATAATTTAATTTCGCTTTCTCATAAAGACCAATGAATATCCAATAAGATTTACACATTCATGTGCATGGACTTCTAAGTCTCAAACACATGTTTCATCACAAGATAATTATATCATTCTTAGTTACTTACGTCATTGAATTTTGGCCATTCATCAATCCAAAGTCCTCACATTCATTTTAGCACTCTATTATTTATTTACATGATCATTTTCGTGTGCGTTATCATATATAGCTATCGACGTCGATTCATTTCTTTTCGGTTCCACATTTCACTAGACATTTTATTATATCATTTATTGAGATCTCATAGTTTTTTTCACGTACCTGGGGTTTTTTAATTACCTTCATGTCTAGTGTCTCTTTAGGAGACTGTTATAGGTTTTTTTACCTCAATCCGACCATCTTAAATTTCTTTCTCCATTTTATATCTTTATTCGAGGTCTTTTATTTAGAATCGATTAGTCTATCACATTGTAGACATGCCATAGACTCGGGATGGTCCAACCAGTCATGCCAATTATTACAACAAACTTGGCTCATAAAATTATACTTTATGACAACATGTGCTTCAATTGCACCATTTTTTATATAAGAGTCGAATAATATGAAGAGCTAACATTTCTTTGATTAGCTCTTTTATGTCTTTTACACAGTTTATTAAAATATTAAACTATGACATTATCAAATAATAAAGCAAAATCTATACTAATAAAGTATGTCATTTATTAATTAACCAAGTGTAGAAAAAATTTTCAAACGAAATAACATGTTTTATTAAGCCAAGTATTATAGATAAAGTCCATCTCATATGACAACATAGGAAAACTTAAAAGAAAATAAGCGAAACAAAAAAAATGATCATCGTCCAGGCGAAAACGTTTTATTCTTGGCTTTATTGACATTCTTATTATCGGCTTTATGGATCACTCATTTGTGAGGAAATCACTAACATTCAAGTGAGTGGTATCATTTTGGTCTTTTGGATCAACATCAAGGCTATCAATACCAAAGCTATCAATATCAAAGTTATCAATCTTCTCATCTTGGTATGCAAAGTTAATTTCAACCCTTTTTTCTTTGTTCTTTTAGGATCTTCGGTAGAGTTCCACCAAATGTTTGGGTGTGCGACATACACGGGCCCAATGATTAATACTACCACATCGGTAACATCCATTTTCTATGGCACCTTTTGCTTTACCACCGCCATCATTTTTGATAATCTTACCTTTATCTTTCCACTATTTGTGACCACTTGTGTTCTTAAATTGAACACCACGATAATTTCCTCGACCAAAACCACTTCCACGAACACGACCACGTCCACGGTCAGAACCACTACTCTGACCACCATTTTGATTATTAAATGTTGCCATATTCGCCTCAGGAAATGGGGTGGTACCAGTTGGACGTGTCTCGTGGTTCTTCATCAGGAGCTCAGTGTTTTGCTCCGCTACAAGTAAGCAAGAGATTAAATCATAATATTTTTTGAAACCTCTTTCGCGATATTGCTGTTGTAATAGCATGTTCGATGCATGGAAAGTGGAAAATGTCTTTTTCCAACATTTCTTCATCGGTGATCTTCTCTCCACATAAAGTTAATTGAGAGGTGATTCGAAACATGGCCGAATTATATTCACTCACTGACTTAAAATCTTGTAGCCTCAATTGAACCCACTCATAACGGGCTCTTGGTAAGATCACCGTTTTTGATGGTCATATCTATTTTTTAAATTTTTTTCAAAGCACGAGTGGTCCTTCACTGTAAGGTATTCAGTTTTTAAAGCCTCATCAAGATGATGGCGTAAGAAAATCATTGCTTTAGCCTTGTCTTGGACACTTGTTTTATTCCCCTCTTTAATCGTATTTCTGATGCCATTAGCATCCAAGTGAATTTCAGCATCCAAAAACCATGATAAATAATTCTTGCCAGTGATGTCTAGAGCTAAAAACTTAAGTTTTGCATGATTTGTCATGATAACTATAATATGAGTAGTTTAAAGATAATGGATTGCACATAAATTCACAAGATAAAGAGGTGTGAAACAGATAAGATGAATTAACAAAAATGTTAGCACGTTGTAATTTGTAACATTCAAGCAAGCATATGTATTAGCACGTTGTTGATTTTTTATGTTACCGTTTTGATGTTACAGTTTCGACTACGCAGCGGGATAAATTGCTTTCACTCGGGACTTAGTTGACTTTGGTGAAACAATTTAAATGGGTACATCCGGGACTTAATTGACTTTGATGTTACCATTTAGACTACATAGAGGAAAAAATTGCGTACACTAGGGACTTAATTGACTTTGGTGTAGCGATTCATACCTGCACTTTCCTGGAGGGAGAAAAGTGCATTTCCGGGTCTTAATTGATTTTGGTGTTATGGTTTCGACTTCTTTAAAAGGATTAAAGTGTGTACTTCGGGTATTGAGCTAAATTCAACAAGACTAGAACGCTTCCTAAGTGAGACGATGTTGATGATATCATCCCTCCCTCAAGAACGGTGTATTAATTCTTATCAGTCACAGGGGTGTCTGTTTGGGAGGGAGCTGAAGTTTTCAGCAGTATGTTCGTCTACGAGCTGAAGGAATAAAGCTGGAGTATTCAAGTAGATCGTCAAAGGTATTCTCAAGGGATACTGGACTTCATTCTTATCATTTTTTTTTATTTTAGCTTGTAGGGAACATTGTAACCAATTCACGTGTGACGCCATCTTGGAGGGAGATTGTTAGCCTCACTTTTAGTGAAGCTGGCGTCTAGACTAGTCTTGGACACTACGTGTGACGCAGGGGTCATTTATGTAAACTAGGAATAGTTTTCTTTTTCTTTTAGTATAAATACCCCTCATGGCTCTCCATGAGGGGTGGTTCGTGAACATTTGTATTTTCATCTCTCTTTCTTAATCTAATCTTTCACAAGTTTTCTCCAACCTCTCTCTAACTTTCTCTCACTACAAACATGTTTCATCTTTTGTTATTTGATCAACCAAGACCCTCCGAAAAGGTGTTTTTGATCCTTGTCAATAATATACAAAGCAATAAAGAAAACAACCGTACAACACACTTGTTTTAAATATATCAAGTTCAAATAAAAAGATTTTATAAACCATGTGTGCAGAAAACATATGCTATACAGATTATTTACAACATATAAGATATACAAAGAGTATTCATTTACTTAACCATGTTTTTACATGTATACAAAATAAAATCACAGAAAACGAATTTTCAATCAAAGATCATTGGAAAATCATTTGTATTATATCAATTGTAAAGCAAAATCATGAGTAAACTTACTTGCAAGGAGATATAAACCAAAAGATCAAGATCGGGCGTGTTGATAACGTATTGTAAAACAACAAACCTGTTAGCACAATAAGAATAAGAGAATGTAAGAAAGTATGGAAGAGGAAGATAGAACTTCTTATTGGTGTGTATTACAATACATTAGGTGCCTTTATTTATAGGCTCCTCAACATCAATGCTAGTAACTAGAATATATGGAGTTACAAGACCAAGCATAAATGTGGAGGTTACAATATTGAATGTGTACAATCATTACAATTAATATTCATAACAGAATGACAATTGATTGTCATCAAATACACACTAATGAGAATTAACTATACATTTAGTGTATGGTCAAATGTAACAACTGAATTAATTTTGTGTTCATGAGCCATTAGTGTGATTAATATTGTGACCGTTTTTCTTATAAATGAGAGATTTTCTCGTTTGTCTTTACACATCGAAGAAATACACTTACTCCTCTTTTATACCAATCATCTTTATTCGTTGTGTATCCGGTTCCTAATAGAGGGAAGACACATTTTGGTTCGCCTAGATAATATATTTGTGCTAACGGGATTATTTGTTGTTGTATCCTGAGAGATAAATGTTCATGATTTCTCAAGCACCGTGGAGAGGACGAATATGTCTTAAGATTGTTACATATATTACGTGTATTACTACTAGATACAAACGAATAATATGTTGATAGTAACGATAAATGATAAAGTGTAAAAAAATATATCGTACATCTGTTGAATGTGAAGACTCGAATACACAAACAAGGAAAATGTTAAGGCATGTGATGCTTAGTGCTCACATTTTCCTTAAGACAACTTCGTCCTCTCCATGGTGCTTGAGAAATCAAGAACATCTATCTCTCTAGATACAACAAAAACTTATATTATCGTTAAAACAAATGGATTATCTAAGTGAATCAAAATGTGTCTTCCCTCTATTAGGAATCAGATACACAACAAATAAAGATGATTGGTAAAAGGAGATGAGTAAGTGTATTTCTTCGGTGTGTAAAGACAACGAGAAAATCTCTGTCACACCCTCATAAAATCACAACGCAGCGGAATACCACTTTGGGGTGCTACTTCATAGTATAAAGTACAAGTTACAGAAAACGACCTCAAAAGAGACGTTTAATAAAATGTCACATTCGATTTAATAAATATCAGAGTAAATTTAGGTCCCAATAATTTATGATTTAACAAGATTACAAGATTTCAATCGTGACTCATTTTGTATATTTAAGGAAAAATAGTTATCGAATGTGAAGAAAACTGAGTCCTTAAGTTTTGTTGATATCCACGCGTCTCGAATGCTCCCAATGCTCAGCTAGCAAAACAATAACTTGAGAAAATACATGCAAAAACGTCAACAATAATGTTGGTGAATTCATAGGTTTAAGTAAAAGCAGCATTGAAATAAATCAATAAGTATTCAGTAAAAAAAGTAGCGTTACCACATTTCAAAGAATTATTTTCGAAATTCAATTTGTGATTTAATAAATCAAGTAATGTTTAATAGTGGACCACAAGGTTTAAGATCAGCCAGCGACAATGCAACGAATGCAATGTCAAGTAAATGAATTAATATATTATCGCATTAAGCTCATGCCACGAATTGTGTGTCGTAAACCTATGACTCTCACTAACCGTTGTGTTAACGTTTTTAAGCATCATTTTCAGGTGAGCATGTTGAGGGTTTTGGAGCTACAAGTGGCTAGAGAGACCTTAGGATTGCATATGGAGTTTATCTCCTGATTTTCTTTTTCGAACTTGTTTCATGGATTTTCTTGAATGCTATTTGATTTCTTAGGTTTGTGAGACATGCTATGTCTTTATATTGATGAGACCCTTTTTCATTAATGCAAGACTCCTTTTCCTTGTGTTAAGGTATTGTCATGACACATTTGTGTCCATTGTTATTTAAATTATTGCATGTAGTATTCTCTATAGTTGACATCATTGGGTTGTGATGATACCCCTGAAGTTACGCCATGTGTTTCCGCCTTGGCGGGGTGTGACAATTAGGATATTGAAATGGGATACAATTTCCCATATGTACAAAGCCTTGATTTTGTTGGTTGTTCCAATTCATAAGATAGAAGTTTTGATGAATTGGTTCGCTAGAGTTTCTTCTAGGTTGATGTGTGTTGTGTCTTGGTTTAGAAGAGATATTTCTCCTAGGCAGAGGTGTTTTCGATCTAGACTCGGTTTTGACATAACCTATACCGCTTTTGAGTGATGGTTTTAAAGACGGTTTCTTTGACTCATCAATTCTATTATGTATTAGTTTCTTCCTAGTAATAACAAAATCCGATCTAGAAGACATGGGTGGACTAAAAACGTGTTCTGTCACTATTTCACCATTGGTGCGACTCACGGATCCAGGCATGGTGGATCCGTGCACCTTTATGGTGGATCCGTCCGTCGCTTTTTCAGCGGACGATTCAACAAAACTCATGATTTTAGTTCCGCTTGTTGACGCTTTACTACTATCAAATCCTAGACCTATTTTACAACTAGGTGACTTTTGATTATTTAACATTTCTCTTAGTGAATTAGCGCTTTTATCAAATTTAACAAATTTAACTTGAGTTTCCTTAAGTTTAGCGTTTTCCGATTTAAGTTCTTCACATGACTTACACGCAATCTCAATTTCTTTACTTCTCTCAAGTTTCTTAATTTTCTCGTTCAATTCTAAAATTTCTTTTTCTAAAAGATCTCTTTTAGTTTTCAAAATTTTATTCTTGTTAATGATTTTTAAGCTAATTTCACATAAGCTATCGTATTCTATTTGCATACTATCATTATCAAGAGAAGATGCGTTATCACTATAATAAGAAGAGTTAAGAGTTACCTCATTTGACGATTGAGCCATGAGACAAGTTTCATCGTTAGTTTTGTCTTCGGCGTCATTTTCGCTATCGCTCCAAGAACCTCCAATGAAGGCCTTTTGATCTTTGTTGCGAGATGGTTTTGGACAATCGCCAATGAGATGATTTGGATCACCGCATCTAAAACATTTCCGGTCACTCTTTCCTTTCTTCTCATCCCTTTGTCGGAATGACTTCTTTTCTTCTCTTGGTTGCCTAACAAATTTACCCTTTCTTCTAAAGAACTTTTTAAAGTTCCTTACGGCCATAGCATATTCTTCGTCATCGCTTCCGGATGTCGAAGTTTCATCATCACTAGACTCTTTCTTAGCTTTCAAGGCAATGGACTTAATTCTTTCCTTTTTGCCTCTATAGATTTTGGAATCTTTTTTCATGACTACTTCGTGTACTTTTAGATTGCCTATGAGTTCATCTAGAGCTAGTGATGACAAATCTTTCGATTCTTCAATCGCCGTGACCTTTGCTCTCCATTTAGGATGTAGAGCCCTAAGAAACTTCCTAACATAATTCTTGGTAGAGAAACCTTCATCAAGAGCTTTAAGACTAGTAATAATAGTGTTAAATCTAGCAAAACCGCTATCAATAGATTCTTCTTCAAGGATAGTAAATTGTTCATATTGTTGAACAAGAAGATTAATTTTATTATCCTTTACTTGGCTATTACCTTGATGTGTGATAAACAACGATTGCTAAATATCTTTAGCCGTTTTACAAATAAAAATTCTTTTGTATTCCTTTTTAGATAAATCATTATAAAGAACCATTTTAGCTTCATTATTTTATGAAGTTTCTTTTTAAGATCATCATTGGGTTGTTTAAAAGGAACAACTTCTAAAATTTGGGTTTCTTGTTTCTGGCAAGCTGTGAAAAATCACCATTCAAGATAATATGATAAAGATCTAAATCTTTTGCTTTCACATAAGTTTCAAATCTATTTTTCCAATATATAAAATGATCACTTTTAAAAAGAGGTGGTCTTTGCATAGATTGCCCTTTTAGATATTTATCTGAATCCATAGATCGATTCAAACTTTAATGTACAATATACATTAAAGATCTTGTATGACCTTGGCTTCTGATACCAATTATGGAAACTATAAGGGGGGTTGAATTGTTTTTATCGTTTTAGATTAAAACTTAGATTATCGACTTATGTGAACTTAACAGATATACACAAGTGTATATGATAGCGATGCAATAAGTAAATAAGTAATCTACGAAATATGAACAAGTAAAGATAAGAAAGATCAAACCGATGACGCATGATTTATAGTGGTTCGGCTACGAGGCTCCTCTTCGCCCTACTCCACTCCCCAGGTACCCAACTTGAGAGTTATCTTCACTATGTCAACAAGCTCAATTTAGGCGGAGAAAACCGTACACGTAGCTTACACTTTTTCTGGTACTAAGCTAAATACCGAGTTCTACTTCGAGATAGAACCAATCTAACATATTATGTATTTTGTGGCCTAAATACTAACCTATCATACGCATATGATACACACAACATACAACACAACATATACAAGATGAATGATTATCATAAACGTGATGACACAAATAAACTATTAACACTTGAAGCTTGACGTCTTCGTGATTGTTCTTCAATAAAGAGTGGAATGAGTTGATCACTCATAATGGATTATGTAACAAGTATAATGATCAAAGAATATAAAAGATAAAATATGTATGAGAAAAATAGTTGTCAAGAGTTGTTTAAAATGAAAGAGTGAGGTTGGTATTTATAGGCAACCATTTGAAATTCAAATTTGTCCTAGGGGAACAAGATCTACGACCCACGGATCCCCCATCTCCTGGATCTGTCTAGTGCTTTTGGTGGATCCGTGGGTGGAGCTGGGACAAAAATTGTCATTTTGTGATTAACCCCAAATCTATACAAAATATTGTTTTGTACTTATTAAAACTAGTTTAATAGATTCTTCTAAAAGAAAAATATTTCTTATCAGCATTAAGGAAAGATTTTTTAGATTTGAAAAAAATTGGAAAGATTGTTTCCACTTATGGTTAATCTTATTTTGTCTTACATGATTAATATAACTAGCTTATAATTAATCATGTGTTAGCTTATAATAATTTTCTTTGATCATTAACTATGTTTAATAATGCCATATTCATACCTTAAGTGATTTGTCGTCTTCAAGTAAACTTTCGACTAAATAACTTGTTTACGTATACTTTTACGTAGTATGACATTATATTTGTTATTATCAAAACATAGAGATCATTAAATATAAATATCTTTTTTGCGTGAATATTTGTATTAACAGTACTGATGAGAAAACAAGTGAAAACGAAGAATTATTATTTCATAACGATGGCCCAAGAAGCATATATCAAGTATCAATATGTATCAAGATCAAAAATGAATTTGTGACGATAATTAATACGAATGGAGGAATCAAATAAATTATAAATTTTCAAAAGAAGTGGATGCCAATACAAAGGGGTTATAATGTATTTTATATCTCAGGATTAGAGAATCCTAAAAGAGAGATTAAATATTTTATGAATAAAGTAGCGAACAATTATTAATCAATACAACGAAAGAATGAGTAGATCATAAAAGAAGAATAGTCATAGCATCACGAGAGGAATGAATGAGGGTATATGAAGAAACAGTAAAGATATCGCGAGCATGTAAAATATGAATATGTCAACGACTTAAGAGAGCACATAAAAGAACATATGTACAAATGTAATAATGATCAAAAGAATAAATATAGAGAATGATTCGCATGAACAATTTACGAATCAAGGAAATATGAAGAATCATTTGTACAACTAATCAGGTGAACAAGGAATCAATGGATCATAATAACGATAGGATAGGAGTATGTGTCAAGAATATCAAAATATATTAACAGTCAAAAGGAATGAACGTAAAGAATTATGAAAGACTGTAGAGAGTCATTCGGGAAATAAATCGATGCAACAAAGGTATTAATATTATTAGTTGATATAGGCATATTTCAAAGAAACTGTATGTCAGGATGTTAAACGAGATACGTGAATTAATTATGCAAACAATTAATATTTAAGGAGGGTTAATTCCAAATGGCTAAAACAAGCACATTTTAAGGAAATGGTTTATCAAGGATGTTAATATGTGATATGAGAAATTAAGTGTACAAACAACTAGTTATCGGAGGGAATGGATTTATCCGTACCGCAAAGCAAAACAATACAATGAGAGTTTTTAATGAAAATTTTTAAACAAATAGAAATAAATCATCATTAACTACGATGGTCAAGATTCTCTCTTTGGAGTAGAGGATGTTGATTGTGTCGTTCCCAATGATGTTCTAGACGGAAGACGTGATCTTCATTAGTATGGTTTGACTCAAGGGTCTTTATGCGTGATTCGCTCTCGGCATCTCGAATCTTGTTCCGTTCTAGGCGAAAGAGCATGTCAGCTATACGTTGGCCTATAAGTCGCTTGATAGCTACTGAACTTATGCAATTGTCTTCTTGGTGTCATAATTCTCCAAAAGCACAAGGGAAAAAGGAGAAAAGAATAAGACGTTAATGAGTCGCGTTTTAAAAGTAGATGTTCCAAGGCGCCATGTACGAGGTGACAATTTAATTTTCGCATTCCAATTAGCGGACATGTTTCTATGCAGTGGGTTACGTGATGACATATGCGTTTCAAAAGTACGAGGCGAGTGTTCAAACTCAAAGTTGATTTGTAAAATAACCAAGGGGATCGACAAACTAAGTCGAGTTTCGATATCATCCAAAAATGGTGCTATGGAAAATCATGGAAATTTTAGAGATCGATGTATCACTCACAATGTGATGAGATCAAACGAGACCATTTTGTAACTCATAATGTCTTAAGAAAAGTCTTAGTATTTATATAAACAACATTTATATAAAAATATAGAGACACTCTAGGAAGTAGACATAAGTGATCAAAAATAGTCAACATTTATATAGATTACTTTTATATAAATAAATAATGGTACTCATGAGGATAAGCGTAAAAGATCGAAAAGAAAGTAGTGCATATATATAAGTATCCTTATATAATACTAGTATTAATGCTCGAGGGAGTAAATATGGGAATCAGGTTGTATGTGTCACACCCTGACGATGGCGGAAACACGAGGCGTGACGGAGGATTGATCGTCATAACACAAGATACAATATACATAAACCAAAAAAATGCATATCAAGGGTGTCACAACGTCGTCCGACGACAAGTACGAAACTTATGCCAAAATAGTCGATGAACACAACACATAGTTCAAATTTATTACAAACCAACTCCCAACATAGGGGCATAACAAGTCCAAAATATCTAAGAACATCATCATAAAAACAAGTCTCGAATGAAATCCTTCAACAATATCCCACACGGGATAGCTTAGGTCTCTAAGGCATTCTATCTTGAACTTAACGAATAATTACATCACCTAAAAATGATACTCGAAAAGGTCAACATAAAGTTGGTTAGCTCGTAGGTTTATAGGTAAACCCAATTGATGTGCCAAAGTTTTAGTGGACTATTGTGCAATATGAAAACAGAGTGCATGCAATTATATTTGAATCAATCATAGCAATCTGATGCTATCATAGCATGTCAATAGAATTATAGCATTTCAATAGAATCATAGCATTCAAGTCATACCAACCATTTCTAATGGTTTGGGCGCTTTTTGTCCTCCGCACCTAAGGCCTACCAGGTGGAGCTAACATAGGTCGGTAAAATTATCCTTGCATAGATGTTCACATAGAACTTATGCACAATTAGTCCTCATGACATTCACATAGCAATCATAGGCACATAACATTGTCTAAAAGAAATAGAAGTTTTGCACGGATAAAAAAGCATTGAAAAGAATTTGAGTATCATTTTCCCCTAACGGAATAGTGTTTAAAAAGTAGGGCTACGAGAACTCACCTTAACAAAGATAACAAGGAGCAGAGAAGTTCACCAAAGCTTAGAAATAATCCAAATAAGCTACAATTTATAATAAGCAAATAAATTTACTTCACCAATGTTAGCCTCACTTTTAGTGAAGCTGGCGTCTTACACGTGAATTGGATTAGTTTTGGACACTGCGTGTTACGCAGGG
>BQNB010057456.1:4916-38207 GCA_026074375.1 Tanacetum coccineum | reverse complement strand
AAGAAGTGACACATGTCACTCTATGATGTGATTTTCTAAAATAAGATGGATGGTCAAGATTGCACCTCCTTATCTTAATTTTTAATGAGACCCACATTGTAAATGTTTTATATAATAATATAGATAAATAAAAAAGATACAAAAAGATTAATTAATTATAAAAAAACAAAAAGTATAATGATTACGTACTCATATGAAGTTTTTAATAAAAAATAAAAAATACAATGATTACTTTAATTATATGAAGTAATTAATAAAAAATGAGAAAAATATAATGATTACATTAATCATGGTAAGTTTAGTATTTTCTCATGGTAGATTTAGACCGACCCTTATTTTGAAAAGGAAAAGAAAGGGTAAAAGAAAGGGAATGGTGGGGGAGGAAAGAAACGCATGTTTTTGTTGTGTGTTCTAGAGTTGGAAGTAAAATGATTGAAAAGTAAAGAAACATAATATAATCCATTTAATTATCAAATGTGAAAGAGAATGGCTAGATTGCGCTTGCGGCATTATTTATAGAAAAGTTTTCTAGAACCACAAAACCTTTACACAAAAACAATGCTAATAAAACAATGCGTTTAGTTATAGAAAAGTTTTCATTCTTCATCTTCGCTTGTGGTTCTAAAATCTACTAACTAAACACACCAGCTTTTTTTAGCTTTTCTTCACGTGCCAACCATTGATGGCCAAAGAGACTATGACAAACAATTTAATTTTGAGAACCCAACAATTTTATTTTTGAGTCTTGTTAGAAGATGAAAACACATGGCCAGAAATGTTGATATATGTGATTGTTGAAACAAGAAATATAAAGTCTTTCTAAAAGGATAGATGGCTTTATAAACAAGTTTATTTCCTATTTGATGATGTTTTTCAAATAGATGAGATAAAGATCGATGATTAAAAAGAAACATAGTTAAATTAAGCTCAGGGTTTTCTTTTCTTCATCACCACCCTAATATTGGGATGAAACTTTTGTTAACAAAACAACCTCCACTTTCCCTTTAGTTTTCACTTCTCTCCTTTCCTACTTTTTTTCTTGAGAACACAAAAATATTTTAATTACTCTCCATTTCTTTCACTTTCACTTCAAAACAAATCTTGAGAACACTGTCTGATGCAAAAATAAAATTCTCATAGTATAAATTTCATTGGTGATCGGTGATGATGTTGACGATGTGGATGATGATGATTACAAGCTCATGATGCTAGCGATTGATCGTTCGATGTTGATGATAGATATGATGGTGCAAAATCGACGATGATGAAGACGATGCAGATGACGACTGATTACGATGATGATGATAAACCTGATTGATCTATCCATGATGGATGGTGGAGACAGCGTTCATGATCGGTGATATGATGTTGAAGACGATGGTGATTATGAAAAAGAAACTGGTAACGAGAGTTTTCAAATTTAATCTTCCTATTATACCCTTTAGATCCCTGTACACGTGGCAAGCTTTTTGTGGTGTTTTACATTTTTTAGCTTAAGTAGGTGTTTCTATAGAAGTAAAGTTGTGTTTGTTTCATTAAGATGTTTTAGGTCTGAATCTGACTACCACATCTTACTGGTAAAAGGTGGTCATAATGTCTGAATCTGAATGAAAAAATGTTGTTTGTTTTTTCAAAATTGTCTTAAAGGTCTATTTTCTAGATATATACAAACAAAAATAATACGTTGAATAAGTATACTTTTATATACATAAAAAGACATTTTTATCATTATTTAACACAACATATAAACCATTAAGATTAATTATCTTAATACATATTCTAAAAATTTTAACTTAGTTTTTAAAATTTTTAAACGAAATTTTTTAAAATAATACATAAGTTTAACGTAATGAAGACATTCAAGTAACTTATTTAGAACCAAATAATTCAAGACCTTGCTTGCATTATTTGTGTTGCGATGTCATCTCGTAAATTAATCATATATTATTGATCGGCTTCACTCCCAATAGGTTGAGCAACTTCAACATCACCATCGTTATCATCACGTACATTTTTATTAACATGATACTATGTCTAAAGTTATTGAATTGCCAAAACATGCAATTGTAATATTCTTTGTTTAAACGAAGAAATTTGGGCATACTCTGTCTATACTTGGAAAACTATTGCTTTTTAAGACACAAACGCAGCTGATTACGTTTCGAAGTTTTGCATGAGCGTGATTGAATTTTTCTTACTAGTCCATTGCAAAGTTTCCGACGATAAGTCTCCTAACCAATACCTACATTGCGATACGGAGCATATATAACCCCGTGTAGGCTATAGGACAGCCTCACTACAGATATTATTTATCTGACAACAGAAACAAAATTAACTTTTGTATATTTTCATATCTACGTTTTCACATACGGGGTATATCACAATTTTAAACTTAATACTGGAAGGGGATTCAGGAAACTCATATTATTGGAATCTTCTTAAGCTACAAATAAGTATTCTCGCGTCGTGTGACGTACCTTCCCATCCGGCGACAATATAGGTAAAGATCATGTTGAAGTCACAAATGGTTAAATACATATGATAACAGTACCTCTTTCTCTTGCTCTGTATATTTGTTTATGAGAGCTGAACAAAGCATGTCTAGAGTTCATCAAGCGCACCTTCAACTCCTATTTTGGAACAACAAATTATTAAAATACAATAAAATCATGAGACATGTTAGTAATAAATTTGACGGTTACCTTAAACATTCGACGTTCCCTTCTTTTGTTCCTAGAATGTTCGGATTTGGAATTAAATGCTGTCGGCCTTATAAAAACCTCTTCAGAAAATACCACTCTTATCAATTATTCGTTGGAAAGCAATTTAGAATAGTTTCCTTCTTGAGTGTTGAACCACCCCCCCATACGTTCATAACAGAAAATCGTTCATGGTGTACAATTATATAAGAAAGTAAACATACTTCTCCTCAACCGATTTTATGCTTCTATCTCTTAACCCAATTCTTTTCTTTAAAATGGTCTGCATAGTCGATACAAACGAGTCACAATAATTCGTTATCAACTCCGTACATTGTAAATTATTTCCTTGCAAAAGCTCTTGAGTATATTGATGCCCGGACATTGTTGACGTATTATCCTTTTTACGTTTCTTTACACTTCGCCGAAAATATTTAAAATAAAAATAAATAATATAGATTAATGCAAGTTTTTTCGTAGCATCCATTTAACCTGTAAAAACAATACACATCAAATAGGTTTAATATTATTACCAAATAAAAACAAGCGTCATATAATTAAATATCACAACCAAATAACAATACACCAAACAGTTTAACATCGTAAAGTACCAAACAAAACAAACATCAAATAGTTCAACAAAGTACCAATTTTAAGTCAAACTCCTCTATATTCAACAAAGTTACCAAATACAAGAAACTCTTACTAGTTCAACAAAGTACAAAATACGAAAAACTCCTAATAGTTCAACAAAGTAAAACTCCTAATAGTTCAACAAAGTACCAAATACGATAAACTCCTAATAGTTCAACAAAGTACCAAATACGACAAACTCCTAATAGTTCAAAAACCCATTTGACGTGCCATCATTTCAATCCATTTCTTTAAGACATTTGGTATTGACGGTTAATAAACTCCTGCCTCCTGTAGTCTTTTGACTAACAAAAGATACCAGTCGTCGCCAAATAAACTGGATCATCGGGTTCTAACCTCATGCTCTTCAACTTCTCATGACCCTCATCCATAGTAGGACCTTGGTTTTCTTGAGCAGCAATGTTAGTAATAACATTCTTCATTGTTTCCTCTAACTTACCTAACTCTGAATCCTTTTAACTTTTTTCTTTCTCCTACCTCTTGCGACATTTGGTTCTTTAGAAGAACCATCTTCAAAACTAGAGTCGTAACCCGCATCAAGGTTTACATGCTCGCTAGCTGCTGAAGAACCACCTTCTTTGTTCAAACTGTTCACGTCATCCTCAATTTCAACTAACTTGACACCAGAATTTTAAGAAGGCCTTTTTTCAGCAACGGGTCGACGAATTGAACCACTTACAGAACACTTTTCAAATAGGACATGACAAAGTTCAGGATAAAGCAATGGACTAATTTTCAAACTACTCCCGTGCTTAAATATCTAAACAAAATTCACAAAGAAAGTATAGATTAATAACGTTGTCATTAGTATATTATATGTATGTAATAAATACGTTCAAAGTATTCATGAACCCACCTAGCTTACATCTTTTCACTCTTCCTTTGTTAGGTTGAATGTTTTTGTATCTTCATTGTAGATATTTCCTGTTTTTCCTCTTAAATAAGCCCAAGCTTTATATTTTCCATTGTATTAATCAAATTTATTTTTCAATTGTTTTTGGTTGGTGGTTAGGCCAAATGCTTCACTAAGCTTTCTACCGACTATCGCCCACGACTCAACATGTAGGCTATTACCTTTAGCCTTTACCCTATTCACTTCTTCGATACATGATTCTAAGAAAAACTTGTATTGTTCGGGAGTAAAAGTTAGGTTAGTGTCACCCATTCCTATAAAAAACAATGCAAATGCATAAAATTTAGTTTAGGATATCTATCATGTACCAATAGACATCATTAGGCTGCTAACTAAACATATATATTCGAAATGCTACAATTTAAACCCCAACTTTAGCACATCAGACCCAACAGTTCAGCAGGTGTACAATTACTACAAGATCAGTTATATATGTTAGATAGATAAACCACATTTACATATACAAAATTAGATAGATAAACCACTAACAACATGTAGGCCACTAACTTTAGCACATCAAGCCCAAGTTTAGCACATCAGACCCAACATGTACTCCAAGATCAGTTATATCTATAAGATGCACACAAATCTCTTTCTATAAACTTTCTTATGTCAAGTGAATTATATAATATGCCAACTAACCATAGACCATACACATAAACCTCCATTGAAGTAATTATCACTATATTCCTAAATGGAATGTGCTAACTTATGAAAAAATGCCCCACACAAATAAATAAGAAGTAGAGACTCAAGGGTGTTGGGCAAAACGTCTGCTAAACACATCAAGAATGTGAGGACAAAAGTGAAGATACAATGTATTTAGCAATGATGTTAGACTAGTCTGGCTGTTACGTATTTAGCAATTTATCAGAATGACCATGTAAGCACTAAGGTACATTCACTCAATTCAAAGCATAGGTGGATAGATAATGATTATTGACAGAGGTTGGTTTCTCTTTTTATTCACAAATGAAACTTATGATGTTTATATGAACACATCACTTAATTGTAAATGGTATCTTATGATCTAAATTAGCAGAAAATGGTAGATAGGTAATTATTAGGCGTGAACACGAGATTGGTTTTCGTTTTGAAAACCATATTTTTCTTTTTTTGTGTAATTTTCTTTTTTCTTCTTTTCTTCTTTCTCAAGATAACCAGAATTGGGCCTTATTTTCATGTGAAATGCTAAAGTGATACAATCATAATACTTAACAAGAGTGCAAAGTGTGAATCCTGGAATATGCAAAGTCGTCTACGGTAACCGTAAAGTGTATAGTAAGGTTCCAAAGAGAATGATAGTGTTCCACAGTAAGAAATCAGTAAGACATGCGGAGGTTTTTGTGCGCCAAAGAAAAGAAAGGGCCAGACTCACCAGAACCAGAATCAAAAAGGTGGGGAACAAATGAAATGAGAGAACAAAATCTCAAGATAAAGATGGAAAGAACATTGTGCTTATCATACCCAAACGTACCTACAAGGTCTTGTTTAGTAGCACAATAGATCTTCATTGATTAAAACCACAAATGCCTGCAACCATTAGGTAACGAATATCACACTGATTATGAAACTAAACTTTATTTGTCTTACAGTTTTAGGTTGGAATAAGGATTTGTCTAGAAGATATACTTTATCATACCACTGAGAAAAGGCATTCAATAGAGTTTGGTATTTAATGGAAGTACAGGGAGGGTTAATTTAAGTAAATGAACACAGCCAATAATTCAAACGTATTTATCATCCACATGAGTTCAAAAAATGAAAGTACAGTGTATATCATACTTACATCATATCCCAATATATATTAGCTATAAATCAGAGCATACGATATGACATCATACTTCAGTACCAGGCATAAAACAATCCATCAATTAATGAACTAATAATGCCTATTCTATGCATTTTCAGAAGTGTACTAAAACTTGCTACTGATATCTGAAGTACCTTGACTCCATCTACATATATTTGTTGCTCATTCTTGTCATACATGGCACTATCATTACACAGTTCTAGCTACGTACAATACACTTAATGCTATGTCCACAACATATGCTATTGGTAACTATTGTGTTATATTTCCTAGAAAAAAAGGTAAATGACTTAGTGTTTTCTCACAATACACGTAATGACTATTCCACAACATAAACCTAACAAACCATAGCATCTTATTTACTAAACCTCATAAACCTCTAGAAATAGAATCCCCTACAAAGAAATGTATCTATAACCAAAAAACAACAGAACCACACCAAACCTGATACCCGAAATAGAGTGGTCGAACTTTCACCCTTTGATACCCATTATTCTACTATTTTATGGTTCCTTTATCAGTAATTATCTATGGATATCGACCGGGCCAGAAATAATACTCTAACAGGCATGACAATTTATGATCTTTTTATACTTGTTCAGAAACTAGTCAGCAAGTCCTATCCACTTCATATACGATGCAGTTAGAAAGAAACTAATCAAAACAAAATAAAAATAAAATGGTCCCTTAATAGTTATTCTCTTAAGTATAAAATCAATCCAAAGAAATCATAATTCCTCATTTTTGAGTAATACCGTATCAGTCTGCACTTTGACTTCAAGCTTTTTCACCAATCGCTAACCCACTAGAACACCAAATATCTCTAAGACCATACTAAATGAGCAAAATCCTAATGACTTGAATAGTTTTTCCAACTCTAAATGTTATATCATTAATCTCTCACTTATTTTCTACTACACAAATCAGCAAACAAACCATTACTCAAAGTTCAATGTTTCGTTGAAACACAGTAACGAGAATCTTGTAAGCCCCACACCATAGACCAAATAATCTAGACATTACTATAACGCTAAACGCACAAATAACCTAGCAAAAGTTAACATAGTTTACTAGTATAGGAGCTATTTTAAGTTTATTGATAACTAGAAATACAGTGGTAATACAGAATCTCGACACAATGGTTTATAAAAATTAAAAAGGCTTAAACTCGCTCTCTCTTGTTTAAACTCATATACCAGTAGACAAAAAAGGACATTAAGAAAAAACAGAAAAGGAGATGTTTTTCTTAACGAGTAGCCTCTCAACTATAGCAAATAGTTGTATCACCTGGTTTCACTTGCATCCATGCTTGTATTATGCGTAAAGAAAGCTCTTAATGTTTGTATTCCACACATTGTGAAAATGTAGAGGATGAATGTTCTATCAATTACGCGTGAAACCATATATAAGACACAGCGAAGCACACAATATGCATAAACCATAAAGACATAATCCACACGAATATAGAAGTTAAAAGAAATGGAGAGACCAGTCATTAACAAAATGGTCATTAGTACCACATTTTGTTGGCTTATCATGAGCCCAAAGTATTCCAAAAATAACTAGTGTTAAATCAGACCGACACACACTTGATCATGGACCTTCAGACTAGTGTACTAACCATCATCAACAACTAACCTTTTAATGGGTTATAGTAGTCGTAACCCTTACAGGTAGTTCCCTTGTGCCTACACACCATCCCGTATTTATGTATGGTCCTCGGGGGTATGACTTGTGTACCATCAGCCTAGCCAGAGTACAACAACCACTTCCTTTTATATCAAAAATTCCTATACTAAAGACAAAATTATGTTGTGCTTAAAATTGCTTGTATTATTGCTTGTATTTATCTCTTGTGATTGGTAGGACGGATATTGCAAAAAATCAAATGAAAACGATCAAATGCCGGACAAACAGCGAGATGCGGGATAAGGACAAAAAGAGTGTACAAAGAGCCGGGATACAATGCTTATCAAAGAACCCCCCCCCACCCACCCCCCCCCAAACATTGTGTCAACCAAATTCAAACCATAATAAAGGACAAAAACATCCCAAAATGGATCCCACATAACACCCATAACGGGTTAACGTCTTTAATATAAAAAGTAGTCTAACACCTTAACCTCTTATAACAACACTAATATATAACCGGCCCAACACCTTTTGTTAATAACCCCGCCCAAACCACACCCATGGTACCAATGTATAGCCCCGGGGTTCATATGTATGAATGTCAAACACCACCCCCCTTTTATAAAAAGTAAAACGCAGGAAAGGTAGCTGTTACTATTAACCTTCTTCCCCGTCTTTACCTGGAAAAATACCAAATCAGTCCCTCAAAGTTAAACAAACTTGCAAAAATGGTCCCCTAATCCCTAACGGTGTTAACTTTTTAATATATAAAGAATTAACACCCGTTAACTCTTATTTAACCAAAACCGGCCGAACCCTTATTTAAAATAACCTAAAACCCAAATACAAAGCCCAAGTCAACGAGCCCACAAGCTGAGTCAAACCCCTTGCCCATTTCCTTTTCAAATTAACGCGGGTAATAGTAAAATACTATTCACCCGTCTTCAACATTTTAACTCGAGCTCAAATCAAGGGGTAAATCTAAATTGGTGACATGGCTACGCAATTCAAGTGAAAAAGGACACCTTGGCAGAGTTAAATGTCACATAGAGCCTCTTATTGGTCAATCCCCACAAGGAGAATGCCACGCGGATGAAGAAAACACACCAAGGGCTAGATTTTTGTACTAAAGTACGTACAAAAGAAGCACAAGAGGGTCAAATCACGGATTGCCACGCTGGCAATCCGTGTGCTCACCAAAGTGATCCAAGGGCCAAGAATAGAGATCCAATGATTGGCAAGATTCAAGGGCAGGGATTTATGGGAGCATCTAACAACCTCCAGGACCTAGAAGCTTCTCTGAAGGCTATAAATAGCCCTCACATTCACACACACGGGTTATCTAGATTTTAGCTTTTAAAATTTAGCTTATGTAATTTTTAGCTTTTAAACTTTAGCTTTTGTAATTTTCAAATTCAGTTATTGTAATTCAGTTTTTAAATCTTGTAATTAGTTTTCAAGTTAATGAAATTTAGTGTTCATTTATACAATTTTTCATGAGCTCTTATCATTTTCAAATGTTTTCAGTCACTATTCCAAAAGCTTCTCATAAGCTCAGATCAAGCTCTTTGAGTCTCTAAGCTCAAATTGAGCTATTAATAAGCTCTTAATATACTTAAACCAATAAAATTAGTTTTAATACCTTTGCTTATGGATTTTAAGCTTTTGGATGATAAGCTTACAATGGAAGAGCTTATGGGACCTTACTAGCTTATCCTTGTGATAAGCTAGAGCTGTTGAAAGCTCTTTTGAGCACTATTGCCTTTGTTTAGCTAAGGCTTTTGTAAGTTCCCTTTAATTTTCAAGTATCTTAGCTTTAATTTTGCATATGCTTATATTCTGCTTATAGTCTAGCTTATTTGCTTATTAATATAAGATCATTAGGTTTGTCATAAACTCTTTGCTATCTGGTATTTAGGATTTAAGCTCTTAATTTCATTTTCATAAGCTAAAATGGTTTTGAGTCTAGTTAAAGGGGTGTATTGGAAAACAACAGTAACCATATGATAGTGCTGTTTTTGGCTCTTTGGTCTTTTGTGTTTATTTTAGATTCCAAATTTAGGTTTGTTCAAGCTATTTTTATAAGTTAGATTTATGTTAGCTAAGTTTTCAATAGTTAGTATCAATAAAGCTCAAATCTATCTAGTTTTAATTGCATTATTAGCTTAACTCAGATTTAGTTTGTGTCTTTGCTTAATTTGCATCTAGGCATGAGTTTTAAGAGTGTTAAAAATATAATCATAGGCCTGCATTTTGTCTAGTTTAAGTTTTGGTCATAATTGTGTCAACTGCGTCAGCAGTTATAATAGGAAAATTTCTATTTTCTAGCTTAATTTTTAGAGAGTTAAAGTAGTTTTTTGCTTTTGCTTTTCATAATACAATAAGTTTTTAGGTCATTAATCATCTTTTTCAATTTGCTTTTTCAAAATAAGCTATTTTACTAATCTGTTTTTAAGCTGCAAAAGTAACTTTTGCCTTTTCAAAATACAATATAACTCAGTACCTACTGAGTTTGAAACCTGTTTTCAAACAGCTTTTTCAATAAGCTCTAGTTTTCAAAAATAGTTTTAAAAAGATTTTTCAAGTAGTCTTTAAGCTAGTTTTTTTAGAAAAACCAAGTTTCATTTCATGAAAAGCTCATTTGGTGGTTGCTTAATATTAATCTCAAAGTTTGTCTAAGGGACTGTTTGGTTTTAAGTTTCTAAAAGTGCTTATTTTGAATTTCTAGCTTATGGCTTGTTCTTTGTGCTTATTCTTGTTCATTTAGCTCTTTAGGTTAGTATTAGCTTATTAGTAGCTTAATTTGTCATAAACTTAGCTTATTGTGGTCTTTTAGATTATTAGTTTAAGAAAAATACCAAAAAAATAAAGTTAAGTGTTCATGTCAAGTTATAAGCTGTTTAACAGCTTATTTAGTGTTTTTTCATAAAAAGTTTCTTTTATTAAAAATGCTAATGTACAGCTTATTTACAACTTTGCTTTTTTAAGTTTTCAAAAATAAAAAAAGGGGAAGGTGGAAATCGAGGGTGAGCAAGGCTCGAACCCCCGACCTCAACACCCTCTACCATTTTATAACAACACAACACACACTCTACTACCAACGCGCCCTGGGGTCTTTTTTATTATAGTGTTACAAAATCTATTTCTTATACACATTTTCTCCCAAACAGCTTATAAGCTGTTTTAAGCTTATTTCATGGCTTATTCATTAAGCTGTGACCACAAGCTTATTTTTCCTAGGTTCTAATTAGTTCAAGCTATTTTCTGTATTTTTTTTAGAATTTTAATAATTAGTTTAGTATTTTTAAACATTTATTTTTATAAAAAAATTTAAAAAATCATAAAAAACAGAAAAATAATCAAAAAAATATAATTTTTTTAGAAGTATTTCTTTTATCGTAAAGTTTCTAGGAAAATTAGTTTTGCTTTCGTAGGGTTTAATTTGCAAAATTTCGATTTTTAAAGAACGAGATTCGTTCCCGTTTACATTTTTCGTGTTTCTAAGTTCATTTTAATTCCGTTTTTGTTCTAGTTTTCTTTAAACCTACTTTTTTGTCAATCAGAGTCCATTCAAAAAGAAAAATTCAATTTAGGGTTAATTTTGGAAATTTAGGGTTTTTAACTGTCGTTTAGGGTTCCCGATTTGCGTTTTTAGTTAAAGTTTGATTTCCCATTATTTATTTTCGTACTTAATTGTTATCATTTACTTATTTTAATTTGTAGAAGTAGATAATCAAATCAATCTTTGTTTCCTATTCAAATCATTGTCCGAACATCAAACGTGGTTTTAATTTCACAAGTCGTTGGGGAATAACGACCCGAGAATCATAATTCCCGGTTAATATACGTATTATAATATATATATATATATATATTTGCGAAGATTTTCCTTTTTATCTTTGTCCTCAAGGGTAATTTTGTAATTTTCCATCATATTATATATTTTATTATTACGTGTGTGCTTTTAACGAATCAATTTTTGGCGTCGTTGCCGGGGAATTGTGATTAAGATTCTCTCGTTTGAAGTTTGTTGATCGTGATTTGGAGAACCTTTCGTCTTCGAAAGTTACACTTTTAAGAAAATCAAAAATATAAAAAGTAAAAAATATTTTTCTTTTCTTTTTAATATAAGTAGAAGATTAAAAAAGCAAAAATACAAAAATATTTGCTTTTTCAAAATTTTCTTGTTAATTTGTGAATATAAAAAGTTACAAAGTTGATAAAAGAACACCAACAAATAATACCTTCAATTGAGGTATTATCCCTAATAAGTTCCCAACTCGAATTAAAGATTTAAAAACTTACCATTTGTGTCACTTACGAGATACGGCCCACCTTAAAAAATTAAATTTTTAAGAGCTACCGTGAAGTAAAATTGATTATTTGGTTCAAGTTGTCTTTCTCATTGTCCGTTAAAATTAGATAGTGAATAAACTTTTGAAAGAAACCCAAAATATTTTTCTTATTATTTTTCTATTTTCCTTTAAATAGTGTATGCGCAATAGACGTTCCAATTATCCTAATAATTCAAACGTCACAATTCCAAGACGTCGGAGAAAACAAGTTTATAACATAGTCGAACCCGAGATTCGAACTATTGTTGCACCAATAGCAGAACGTACCATGGAGGAGCTACTCCGTGCCCCCACGGAAGGGTACGGAGAAGCTATTGTTTTACCAGAAATCAATGCGGAATCACTTTGGATTAAGAGAATTTGCTTCAGTTGGTTCAAGCTAACCTCCATTTATACGGTCGTGAGAATGGAGATTCCTCATTGCTTCATATTAATAGTTTCAAGGAATTACCCCTCGACTTTACGATTTAGGAATGTGCCTAACGATGTGATTAAGCTTATGATGTTTCCATATTCGCTCGAGGGAGCCGCTAAAACTTGGTACGAGAAAGAACCACCAAATTCAATCTTGACTTGGGAGGATCTCGTTACCAAGTTCGTTAACCAATTTTTCCCTCCTTCGAAAACCACTCACTTAAAGAATGAAATTTCTCGATTTACACAAAAATTCGAGGAGACTTTTAGTGAAGCGTGGGAACGATTTAAGGAGTTGCTTAGAGCATGTCCCCATCACGGATTTACGGAGTTAACTCAAGTTGATACCTTTTACAATGGTTTAAACGAGAATGAACAAGACTCCTTAAATGCCGCGGCGGGTGGAAATCTTTTGAGTAAAACGACTAGAGAGGCTTTAAACATAATTGAGAATAAATCAAAAGTTCGTTATTCACGTAATAGATCAAATGCTTCTAGGATGAATGCTACTTCTAGTAAAACGGATGAGAGAATCGATAAGCTTGCGGATCAACTTTCGACCTTAGTCGAGATTGTTTCTAAAAAAGTTGTCACTCCCGCTCCAGTTAAGGCGGTTGAGGAATCTTGTGTTACTTGTGGTGGTGCCCATTCTTGGTATAATTGTCCGGCTACCGATAACAATCAGGCTAGTGTTTGTGCGACTACGGGTACTTACAATTAAGTTAACCCTCTGAACCGTGTTAGTAATCAAATGGCACCACTAGGTTTTGCTCCGGTGCAAAACAATGGTCAAAATAGGAATTATCAAAATCAAAATCAAAGAAACAATTTTAATCGAGGAAACAATTTTTATCAAGATCAAGGTTTTCAAAATCAAGTTAATCATGTGCCAAATTTACAAAATTAAGGATTTCAAAACCAACCTTTTCAAGCTCATAATAATCAATTTCAACAAGGGATTCCATCCGAAATTATGAGTTATATGAAAGCTAATGAGTCAATTGTGAGAAATATGCAAGGTCAAATCAATGAAATAAGAAGCACGTTAACTAAACAAGAGGAAAATCTTAGGAAAATTTTGAATAATGACATGCGGAGTATTTTAGGAAGTTTCTTTCAAAACCAAGCCTCAACTTTGGGTACTCTTTCGAGTAATACCATTCCAAATCCGAAGGGTGACATGAAAGCCATCACTACTCGAAGTGGTGTTGCTTACGAGGGACCTTCGATTCCTACTAATCCTTCTCCTAAAAAGGTAGTGGAACGAGAAACCGAGGAGACAACGGATAAAGAGCAAACAAATTTCCAAGGAAGTACCGCTCAAATCCCACCTCCGGTTATCCCTATTTCTATTCCAGAACCCGATGTTCCGAAGACTTTGCCTAAAACCACTCCCATTCTGGAATCCGATATTCTGAAGAGTTTACCTAAGCCAAATATTCCATATCCTTCACGACGTGATGATCAAAAGTCTTGTGGCAAAGCTTCGAATCAAATGGAGAAGATCTTCCAAATCTTTCAAAATTTGCGCTTCGACATTAGTTTCGCGGATGCTTTACTTTTGATGCCAAGATTTGCTCCTACAATTAAGAGTTTGCTCATGAATAAGGAAAAGTTGCTTGAGTTAGCTAAGATACCATTGAACGAGAATTGCTCGGCGATGCTTCTCAAAAAGCTTCCCGAAAAGCTTAGAGATCCTGGCAAGTTTCTTATTCCATGTAATTTCCCAGGAATGGATGTATGCCACGCCTTGGCCGATCTTGGCGCAAGCATAAATCTTATGCCTCTTTCTATTTGGAAAAAGCTTTCTCTGCCTGATCTTACACCAACTCGGATGACTTTAGAGTTAGCGGACCGATCGATTACTCGTCCTAAAGGACTCGCCGAAGATATTTTTGTCAAAGTTGGGAATTTCCATTTTCCTACCGACTTTGTTGTTGTTGATTTTGAAGCCGATCCTCGAGTTCCTCTCATACTTGGGAGATCCTTTTTGAGAACCAGCCGTGCTTTAATTGATGTATACGAAGGAGAGCTTGTTTTAAGGGACGGAAATGAACAAATAACTTTTCATGTCAATGGCACGTCAAAACATCCTCAAAAGCATAAAAACGAGTCAATTAAAATGGTTAATGACGCATGCAAGGATAGTTTTAAAAGGTTTACCGACGAACCCGCTCTAGTTTGCTTGCCTCCACCGGAAGATGCCAACGATGAAAAAGAAAAGCAGGAAGTGAAGAATCTCGCAGAGCCGACGGCTAAACGCCAAACTCGTATCACACCTTGTTTGAAGAATTTTAGAGTTATTTGCAAGGAGAGCAGGTTTCATTCAAACAAAACACCTCAAGTTTCTTCAGTTTTTGCAATCACATCCACCTTACCGTCTATTGAGCCCAAGGATTCTCTCATAATGGGGGACGAACACCTTAGTACTTTTAGTACTGAGGAAATTGTCCCAATCCCAAGAGAATCTGAGGACACATCCAGGAGTGATAGTAAGAACGTTTTACCTTCGTGTGATGATTTATCTTCCTTCAATGTTCCACGTGATGATTTCGTGACTTTCTCTAACCCTCTTCTCGAGTTTGATGTCAATTTCAACTCTAGTGACATAAACCCTCTTTTTGATGAAGTGTTAGAGGACATCGAGTGCAAGGATTCTTATGATTCCAACCTTGATGAGTCGACTTTCCTAGTCACACCTCTTTCTGATTCTAACAAAGATGAGTGTCTTACTCCAGAAGACGACATTGAGTTTCTACTTCACCATGATCCGTCTACTCCGTTGAAAAGCGTTGCTTCCATTCTTAAAGGATTCATCAATAATCCACCTTTCTAAGAGAATGATGATTTATTTGATTTGGAATGTAAAACGAATGATGAGGCTGAATGTTTTGATCCAGAAAGCGATAATGATGAGATCGATGCTTTTCTAGCTATCAAAGTTCCTACGTATATTGAAGGATATTATGACTCGGAAGGGGACGTAACCTATCTTGAGAGTTTGCTTAGTGATGATACTACCCATAATCTTTCTCTCAAAGTGTTTTTCGATCATGAACCACAACAACTTAGGAATAAACCAAAGAATGAACCTTTGATAACTTTTTCTCCCAAGAGTGATCCTCTTTGTTGGAAACACAAAAAGTGTCGGTCACTTCCAAGTTGTAATAGTCTTAGCTCATAGTTTATGTAATGATTAGATTAGTAATCTAGTCCGGCCCAAGACCCATGGGAAGCCCATCATAACCCATGGGCCGGCCTATAGGACCTATATAAGCCCCTCTCCTAGCCTTGGAGAGGGTTGGTTGTTCCATTATTCACATTACATCTTAATAACCTTGATCCATTTTCCATCCATTCTCTCTCTAACATCACAACCCACATCTCACTCTTGTTCTTGGTCTGATCATAAGATTACATGTTTCTTCAATTGGTATAAGAGCGATGGAGTGGTGTGTTTAGTTTTTTGTGTTTGATTTGTGTTCAAAAACCTTTACAAAGAACAAATCTTTGATTCAAAATTTTTTTGGCTTAAAAACCTTAAAGTTTTCATTTTTATTGTTCCTATAAGGTTAGTAACACTAGTTGTACAAGAATTTTTACTCAAAATCAGTCAAAATGTGTTTTTTTGAGTTTTGAAACATTTAGAACCGAACTAGTTAGAACCGAACTAGTGAGTTTAGTTGGAACCGAACTAGCTAGGACCGAACCAGTAACAACCGAACTAGCTAGGACCGAACTAGAGACAATCGAACTAGTCAGTCTCTTTGACAGCCGAACTAGTTTGAACCGAACAAGAGGAACCGAACCAGTAACAACCGAACTAGCTAGGACCGAACTAGAGACAATCGAACTAGTCAATCTCTTTGACAGCCGAACTAGTTTGAACCGAACAAGAAGAACCGATCTAGTGATAACCAAACTGGACAACCGAACTAGTCAGTTTTTTTATCAACCGAACTAGTCAATTCCATTTAAGACACATTAACTCAAAGTTCTAAATTAAACGGTTTATTTCTTTGACTTGTAAAATCCCGTGAAACAAACACTTGTTTTCCCGGTTTTGTCAAGAATTGTAAAATCCCGTATAATTTCATTTCAAGACTCAACAATCACATAACCAAACACAATTTCTTTCTACTATTGATCGATCAAATTATGATCTTTTTGATACCACAATGACGACTCTTGCTGATAAGTTACTTCTTTTAGGAGGAGACAACAAACCACCAATGCTTGAAAAACACTTGTATGATTCATGGAAGAGCCGAATGGAACTGTATATGTTGAATAGACCTCATGGAAGAATGATTTCTTGCCTCTGTTAAAAAGACCAACTTATTTTGGCCTTCAATCACTGTGGATGGAGCCACAAGGCTTATAGGAAATATTGAACTGACTCCCACTGAAGCCATTCAAGCTGATTTGTGAACATCACAGCAATAAAACCATTCTCTAAGGCCTTTCCAACTGAAAACAATTTTTGCTTCCATGTGAGTCAACAAAATCCCCCCCATTGTTTTTTTTTTGTTGTTGCCAAAAAAAGATCTTGGAGAAGTATTAAACTGCGCTAATTCAAGAACGTCATTAACAAAACAAGAACGAAATGCAAGCTGTTATGATGATTGTCGAAAGTTTACTTACAAGAAAAGGAGAGTCCGTTACATGAGTACTACTTGAGGTTCACTCTGTACTCATGATATGAACATCTACAAGATGCCATTGGAGCAATTTCAAGTTAACACCAAGTTTTTAAACACTCTTCCTGATGAATGGAGCAAATTTGAACATACAGATGTTTAAATTGTCAAAGACTTGCATAAGAACCAATGTTGATCAGCTTCACGCTTACCTGCAACAACACTAAAGAACATGCAAATGAAGTTTTCGTTTGTGTCACACCCACGCAAGCAGTAAACGCAAGGGCGCGACAGAATGGATATATAAAAGAAGAAAAAAAAAAAACAATAGCACAAGCATCTTAATAGAGAAATACTAAATAGTGAAATAAAAGCAAAGACACAATGTGTCATGATAACATCCACAATAAAATGACAATGTATGAATGATAGGGGTTACCATCCGTACAAGTCTTACAAAATCAAAAACATAAACTAGAATTCGAAACAAACATATTAACCAACAAAGACATAGCACAAATCATAGATCTTCAAACGCATCCTACGGTCTCACTAGCAAACTTTCCTAGCATCATATCCGATCACCTAAGATACTTGAAAACGATGCTAAAACACGTCAACACTAGGTTGGTGAGATGCCATAGGATTTTAGACACCATCCTCAAAACATTTCAAAACAATTCCTACATTACTGTGATAAGATAAACATTTGCAATGGCATACCATAACTATCACATCCAACAAATTCAATTCATCTCAAATTCAACACAATTCAAATCAATATAGCTCAAACAAAATAGCTCAACTCAAAAAAAATAGCTCGGCTCAACCCAAGTGGGGAAGGAACGATCCCCCGATCCAAGCCAACCCGGCTCTACTTGTCTACTCATACAAACACATAGCAAGTAATAGCCACACAGCACATGCATTTTTAAGCTCAACCATCAAATATCACAGTTATAAAACATTTAATACTCAAGCATCGTTTCTTACACCCTAATGACCAATCATAGAAAGGATAGGGCTATGACACTCACCGAAGCGCATCTACAAGTAACTCAAACTCCTTCCTTAAAAAACTATACACATTAAAAACCATGTTACCAACGTAATCTAAACGCTTATCCTAATATAACAACCCTAATGATGGACTTAATATCATCTATACTGATATGTAAAGAACTCCCACCATCATTTTATATCTTCATTAAATACATTTATTTACTTCTACTTTTCATTTTAAACACTTTACAACTTTCTGCTCAAATGCAGAATTTATACCCACTTGCACTACTTAAAAACCCTTACCAAAATGCATCCACAGATTCCCAAAAAATTCACACATGACCCCACATGTGTATAAAATCTCATCCATAAGCCCATGCATTCATTCAATCCAAAGTCTACCCTTGAAAACATCATCTACAAACTGTCACTTTCCGGGTCTGATTGCACACCAAAAAGTTTCGACTTAAAAACCCAACTTAAAATTAGTTTTAGACTTATCCCTTTTGGGGTTTCTTAATATACATATAAAAGTTACTTTCTCTGTTTGAAGGATTAATTTAAAACACTTCTTAAGTAGGGTTTTCACCTCACTTAAGTTGACTCAAAATTCGTCTGAAAACACAGTTTTGACAACGAATCTTGTAACCATTATTTAACTGACTTCCCGACCTCAAAAACTGTTGAGGCCTGATTTTTTGAAAAGAAGATTCAAAAAGCTACAGTTTAAAAAAAAGAATCATGTCGTTTGCATTCTCCATCATGGAGAAAAACGTCAATCAATCTGACCTAAATTCTGCTCATCAATATAACATCAATCCATGCAAACCCTAACCTAAAATTGCATGGATTCCTCCCTAATTCAAATCTAATCAACATATTAACATTAATTACATAATAAATCTGTATTTTTATTAAACCTAAATCCATCATAATTAAGCTATAAGAATTAAGAGATTTAAATAGGTTTAATGTATTTACCTTTGATTACAAGCACCTAAACAACACTCTTGATTGATCTTGGACCTAGCTCTTGAAAATGATCTTCCTAGGGTTTTGAGGTGTATATGGTTCGGCACACAAGAGAAGGAAGGAAAAGAATGACTAAGATTTGGGTTTAGGGCTTTTATTAGTCTACAAATCCTAATCATACTCAAAAACCTTTTTTTTTTCTTTACATCCAAAACCGGACGCACCCTTTATGTATCTATTTTATTTATTTATTATTTTTTTTTATCAATTAACTAATTTATTTAATTTCCTTAAGTTTTTACAAAAGTCTAAGCTAATTTGATTAAACCTTTTTACTTAAACGCCACTAACTAACATTTCTAAAAATAACTTTCGTTTCACCAAAGTACTTTCTATTTTTAGAAAGTTTGCCACAAACTTCCAAATTTCACTCACTTATTTCATTTCTGAAATGCCACAATTATCACACAATGCTTATCACTAAATCATCCAACTATTGACGTAGCATTACATGCAATACGTCAATCCTTTCTATTATCACTAAACGTGAACAAATAGAATACTCATAATCTAACATAAATACTCAAAATGAGATGCCCATACACCTCAAAATAATATCATGCAAATACTTAACTCACTTAGCAAACATAAAATAACATAGCACACACTTAGACACATATAATAAACTCTTAGCCATAACTAATGGTATAAACTAACCTGTTCAATCTAGGTTGTCATAGTATCCCCTCCTTTAGGAAATCTCGTCCTGAGATTTAATTAGCCGACTCATCAGCACGATCAACAAACAACTGAGGATACTTAGACTTCATAAAATCTTCGCGCTCCCAAGTAAACTCAGGACCACGCTTTGAATCCCAACGAACTTTCACAAGTGATATTTTGCTACGCTTTAAACTCTTAACTTCACGGTCTAAAATTTCTACGGGTTCCTCGATAAAACGAAGAGTCTTGTCAACCTTAATTTCATTCAATGGCACATGCAGGCTAGCATCTGCCAAACACTTCTTTAGAGTTGACACGTGAAACGTGTCATGTACACCACTCAACTCCTCGGGCAACCTTAACCGATAAGCTACAGGACCGATCCTCTCAAGAATCTCAAATGGCCCTACATACCTCGGAGCTAACTTACCCTTCTTCCCAAAACGAACCACGCCCTTCCAAGGCGACACTTTTAGCATCACACGATCTCCAACCTCAAACTCCAACGGCTTGCGCCTGTTGTCCGCGTAGCTCTTCTGACGATCCCTCGCCGCTTGGAGCCTCTCTTTTATAACTACTACCTTATCAGTCGTTTCCTGCACCAATTCAGGCCCAATTAAACTACCTTCCCCAATTTCAGCCCATAACACAGGTGACCTACATTTTCTTCCATATAATGCTTCGAACGGAGCGCACCGAATGCTAGTGTGATAACTGTTGTTATAAGAGAACTCAGCTAACGGTAGGTGGACATCCCAACTGCCACCAAAGTCTATCACACACGCCCTTAGCATGTCCTCTAACGTCTGAATTGTACGCTCACTCTGTCCATCTGTCTGAGGGTGATAAGTTGTGCTCATATCCAATCGTGTTCCTAAGGCTTTCTGAAATGTTTGCCAGAGACATGATGTAAACCGTGCGTCACAATCCGAAATGATCGACACAGGCACTCCATGATGCGGGACAATTTCATCGGTGTATAACCTCGCCAATTTCTCCGTACTATAATCTTTACGTATTGCCAGAAAATGTGTTGATTTGGTCAATCTATCAACCACCACCCATATTGCATCGTGCCCATTCCTTATTCTAGGTAATTTAGTGATGAAGTCGATGGTGATATTTTTCCACTTCCATTCTGGTATCTCTGGTTGCTGTAATAAGCCCGACGGCCTTTGACGCTCAGCTTTCACCTTTGCACAAGTTAAACATTTGCTAACATAGGTAGCAATATCCCTCTTCATTCTCGGCCACCAGTACATGTCTCGATGGTCGTAGTACATTTTATCTGCTCCAGGATGTACAGAATATCTGGACTTATGAGCCTCATCCATAATTACTGTTCTCACACCTCCTACCAACGGAACCCATATTCGATCCATGAAGTACAAACTTCCGTCTCTCTTCCTTTCCATCTGTTGATCTAACCCATGTAATCTTTCATTCATTACATTCTCTCGATCAAATGCCTCACTCTGAGCTGCCAATATCATTCCTTTCACTCCAGAATGAATAGTCATTGCTATCGCCCGAACTCGTTTAGGTTTCACCCTTTCCTTCCTACTTAGTGCATCCGCCACCACATTCGCTTTACCCGGGTGATATCGAATTTCACACTCATAATTACTAAATAACTTGATCCATCTCCTTTGACGCATATTCAGTTCCTTCTAATCAAATATATGTTGGAGACTCCTGTGATCCATGTAAATAACACTTTTCGTTCCATATAAATAATGTCTCTAAATTTTTAAAGCAAACACCACTGCCCCTAACTCAAGATCATGTGTAATATAGTTCTTCTCGTGAATTTTTAACTGTCTTGACGCATAAGCAATCACCTTGTTTCTCTGCATAAGCACACAACCTAACCCCTGATTCGAAGCATCACAATAAACTACAAAATCTTCAACACCATCAGGAAGTGATAATATATGTGCGTCACATAACTTACTTTTTAGCAATTGAAAGGCCTCCTCTTGTTCTGCACCTCACACATACTTCTTGTTTTTCTGAGTTAACAGAGTGAGTGGTTTTGCAATCCTGGAGAAGTTTGCGATAAAACGCCAGTAGTAACCTGCCAATCCTAAAAACGAGCGAACTCCTGTTGGCAAAGTGGGAGCTTCCTAATTCTTTACTGCCTCTATCTTTCCCGGATCCACATGTATACCATTCTGGTTGACCACGTGACCAAGGAAATGCACTACTTGCAGCCAGAACTCACACTTGGAGAATTTAGCATTCAACTTCTCCTTCCTCAATAATTCTAAAACTAACCTCAAATGCACCTCATGCTCCTCCTTCGATTTCAAGTAAATCAAAATGTCATCTATGAAAACAATGACGAACTTATCTAGGTACGGCTTGCAGACTCGATTCATCAGGTCCATGAAAACTGCTGGGGCATTGGTTAATCCAAAAGGCATAACAGTAAATTCAAATGAAGTTGGTGATACCCCGAACGAAGGTTTATTTTAGAAAAGTAACGAGAACCTTGAAGCTGGTCAAACAAATCATCAATTCTAGGGAGAGGATATCGATTTTTAACAGTCAACTTGTTTAATTCCCTATAATCAATACACATACGAAAAGAGCCATCCTTCTTTTTAACAAACAACACAGGTGCACCCCACGGAGAATGACTAGGTCGAATGAAACCCTTGTCTTGCAACTCTTGAAGCTGCCCAGACAGTTCTTGCATTTCTGAAGGTGCTAAACGGTAAGGAGACCTTGCTACGGGCGCCGCCCCCGCAACTAATTCTATACGAAACTCGACCTGTCTTTGTGGTGGTAGACCCGACAAATCTTCCGGAAACACATCACTAAACTCCCGCACTACAGGAATTTCATTCATCTTTGGTTCTCCTACATTAGCGTTCATTAAGGTCTTGTCTAACCCTAACGCACGTTCCCCGTGGACTCTAAGTGCTTCACCACCTTCTAAAGGTATTTCAACCATCTTCTCATGACACACAATTACGGCCTTATTACGAGATAACCAATCCATACCAACGATCACATCGAAGCTCCCATGACCCAACGGTATCAAGTCTATAGTGAACAAGGAATTTCCTAGTTCTAGTTTGCAATCACAGATAACCCTATTGACTTCTACCCTTTTACCATCCGCTATCTCTATCACATAACCGGGGTTTACGATTCTAGGTTTCACATTTAGCATAGACGCAAATTCAGTAGATATGAAACTAAAGTCAGCTCCAGAATAAAAAGTACGGTAGCAAAATGGTTATTTAAAGAGAAAGTACCCGTCACCACATTAGGGTCCCGTGAGGCCTCATCCGCATTCACGTTCACATTATAAGCCCTTCCTCGAACTGCATTCCCATTGTTTCTGCTGCCACGATTTCCCTCTATAGCCAACTGATTTCCTGCCTGCCCAGGTGCTCGGCCCAACTTAGGACAGGTAGAGTTTAGATGATCAGGGCTTCCACACTCATAGCAAACCCTCTGATTATGATTCATCCTTATCGTATTTACCGGAAATGCACGTTTAGGTTCCCGAAAATCTTTGGCAAAATGTCCAGGTCTTTGACAGTTGAAACACACTCTACAGCTTCCTCCTTCGATATGGTGGGTGTTACACTTGGTACACTTAGGGTAACTTACATATTCATTTCTTGAAGGAGCTGTTGCCACGAATCCTGCCCCTACCTTCGCCTTCTTTCTATCTTTCCAAGACCCTCCAGACTTAGCACCCTCATCATTTGCCTTCCTCTTTTCACTACCTTTTGACAATGTTCCACAGCTAATTGCCTCATCTGTAAGTATACCCGCTCTCAAAACCGCATTCTGAATGGTTATTGGCTGAGGTGCCTTAACCATCCCCCTAATTTCGGGTGCTAAACCTGCTATGTACCTTTTAATGCGTGACGATTCAGGTGTCACCATATGAGGAACTAACCTAGCCAGATCATGAAATCGGCTGGTGTAGGCGGCATGATTGCCTCCCACCATCTTGTGGTTCCATAACTCTAATTCCAACTTTTCCATTTCGTTACTAAGACATAATTCTTCTACCAACAACGCCTTAAAGTCATTCCAGGCCATCCCATTCACCGCATCTCGACCCCTCACTTGGATTTGTCCATTCCACCAAGTCAGCGCCTTATTAACAAAGGAACTGGCAACATATTTCACCTTTTGGTTTTCTAGACACCCGCTGTTATCGATCACTGATTCCATTTTCTCTATCCAACGGGTAAGTGCTATCGCACCCCTTTTCCATCGTACTCTTTAGGACCACAAGCTTGGAATCCTTTGTAAGAACAACCGTTATTGCCTCCATTCCCTCCGTTTCCCCCATTCCCTTCATTTGCATTGTTCACATTAGCCATCACCTGTGTGACTATCTGAGGGATAATATTTTGGAGTTGCTCCGCAATAAGGGCAGCAAGGTTAGGTTGTCCGTTATCATCATCATTATTATGTCTAGTTCGCACCATTCTGATAAAATAATAACAATGCCCATTAGACAAGGGAAAGGTAAAGGGTTTTTAACTCGCCTGTTCTATCAGCACATCATCAGAACCATACAAAACACATACATAAACACTCATCCAAACAGCATGTTGACACCGAAACCGTGTAATCATACTTGTAAGTCCACTTGTGTTGTGGCGCATGTATAATTATGTTGGCCACCATAATTATAGATGCCCCCTTTCACGAGTGTACTCCCTCCTATGAATACACTTCTCAATATCAACAAGACTCATACCATATAAGCCACACTAGCAAACCACCACATATAGTAAAAGAAAACTCATAAATTAAAGGAAATCACACATTTGATAACATCAAAATAGTCAAACAAATCCGAAAGAAACTCCTAAGGTTTTAAAGTTTATAATGAAACAAAACTAAGCACCACTCAAATTCCACTACCACCACCAGTATCCTCTAACTCATAGTCTTTAGGCACACTCCTTGCCATGGATTTCAAATCCGAATCATCCTCATCTGACACCTCATATTCCACTTGTTCCCAATATATCATCATCCTTTCAATTTCTTTCTCTTTATCAGTTAGCTCGTACTCATGAAATTTCCCGGGGTATCTAGTAACCACCCCGTTCTTTGTCACAGTTGTCACTATTTCCTCTACCTCTCTTCCCTCTGCTAATTCTATAGTCAATCTTTTTTCCACCCTGCATGGGTACATAGAAATTAGTATGCGGATCTTGCGGCTAATCCGGCTTACCCAGGCCCGTGTCCCTGGTTTGTAATATCCCCTACGTCCTGTCGCAATTGTGACTCCCATACGGAACTTCTTAGGAGGAAAAGGAGACATAGCTAATTTAACAAGAAAAAAATAAGGCACACTAAATCAGGTAAACGCAATCAAAATAGCTAAAGAAATCAACAAAATTAAGAAATAATATCATACGATTAAGGGGAAAAATGCATACTAGATACACTACTAAACGCTTAAGCCCTAACATGCATCTACGTGAAGGACTCCTAGGTTATAGTCTAGGCTCAACCAACTACTTCTCTATAACCAATGGCTCTGATACCAATCTGTCACACCCCGCCAAGGCGGAAGCACGAGGTGTAACTTCATGGATATCGTTACAACACCATGGCGTCTACTATAGAGATACTAAAAGGAAAAGAAAATAACTACAGGGGACACTATGTGTCATAACAATACCCAACACAAGATAAAAGAGTCTTGCATTATTAAGTAATGTCATACACGCAAAAGCATAAACCAGCAGAACATAAGTCTAAATCGAAAGAACAAATAAGAAGAACTCCACAAGCCAATCCAAAGGTCTCTCTATCCACTTCTCCTAGCATCATTAGTCTCAAACTAAATACCTGAAAATGATGCTCAAAAACGTCAACATAAAGTTGGTGAGAGTCATAGGTTTGAGACACGATATAAATCCAATTAAATCATTACTGTGATAAATAAAAACACTGCATGACAATAAATGGACTACCATATAAGCTATCACATAAACTAAATCAAATCCAATCCAAAACAATACCATTCACACGATTACGAGACGTCTCTATCGCAGAACTACTCTAATTGATCACTAAGCCATGGAGCATACCACCAATCCACTCTAATTGATCACTAAGCCATGGAGCATATCATAAAACCCACTCCAATTAATCACTAAGCCATGGAGCGTATCACATCACAAACATGTAGCACATAACATATAATAGCCACATAAAGTCCATGCATCACTTTAAACACATTATCACAGTAATTAAAACATTTTCATACTAGCATCATTTCCATCCCAAGTTTAAAACGAAGTAAAAGTGGGACTATGAAACTCACCTTAGCTTAGCTTAATCCAAAAAGGTTCCAAGAAGCTTCACAAAGATCTAAACAACAAAACGTATGGATATTAACATCACTTTGGTCATCACTCCAATAAGGTGTAACCTCAACTATGATGGATTCTAAGCGATCTATCAATGTTCTAAACTCATTTTGTACCTTTTTAAATTCTTACATAACTAGCTTACACTTTATTCTTACACTTTCAATTTTCTGGATTTGAGCAGAATTTTAGACTCACTTGCACGCCCTAAACGCACCACTTATACATCTTTATAATTTTTGGCAAAATTCCACAGGTTTCTAATATGACTTATGAACCCCCAATTACTCTCCCAAAGCTCATACTCTTTTATAAGTACCCTTTAGAAAATCATAACACCAAATGTCCCAAATTCGGCTAGTAACAGACACCCTAAAAGTTTGATGTTAGCTGACCATTTTAAACACCACCCCATACTTAGCCAAAAATCAGGGGTCACACACAACATATGAAATGACTTCCATGTGAATATTAGCCCTTAAGAAGGTGTCTAAGTATTTTTAGAAAAATCAAAACCCTAACTGAAACCCGTCAGAAAATTCACTATTTTGCACACTTATCTTATAAAAATTATTTGACAACCTTCCCGACCACAAAAACTCTTGGGGCTGGATTTTCTGGAAAGAAGACTCAGAGTACTACAATTTAAAAAAAATAATCGCTTCAATATCATTCTCCATCATGGAGAAAATCGCTCGCGAACACAGCCCTAATTCTGCTCAACACTAAATCAAGATTTCATGCAAACCCTAACATGAAAATTTCATGGTTATGCCCCTAATTCAATTCTAATCAATGCTATTAACATTAATTACTCATTAAGATCTGTATTTTATTAAAACCCTAATCAATCATAATTAAGCTATAAGAATTAAAAGATTTAAAGAGGTTTAATACATTTACCTTTAATTACAAACACCTAAACAACACTCTTGATTTTTCTTGGGTCTTAGCAATGAAATTGATTTTCCTAGGGTTTTGGGGAGGTGAAAACGCACGGCACACCAAGGGAAGGAAAACAATGAGGGCTAGGTTTTATTAAATATGCATTACTAGCCTAATCTTAATCCAACTAGAGTTTGATAAATATTAAAACTTCTTTTTTTTCTTCTTTGTGTCGTCTAAAAACAAACTGACCCCCTTAATTTTTTTATTAATCTACTTATTTACTTTATTACCTTAAGTTTTTACAAAAGTCTAAGCTAATTTGATTAAACCTTTTTACTTAAACGCCACTTACTAACCCTTCTAAAAATAACTTTCGTTTCACCAAACCACTTTCTATTTTTAGAAAGTTTGCCACAAATTTCCAAATTTCACCTACTTATTTCATTTCTAAAATGCCACAATCATCATAAACGCTTATCACTTAATCATCCAACTATTGACGTAGCATTACATGCAATACGCCAATCGCTTCCTTTATCACTAGACGTGAACAAATGGAATACTTATAATCTAACACAAACATACTCAAAATGAGATGCCTATACACCTCAAAATGATATCATGCACATACTTAACTCACTTAGCAAACATAAAATCACATAGCACACACTTAGACACATATAATGAACTCTTAGCCATAACTAATGGTATAAACTAACCTGCTTAATCTCGGTTGTCACAGTATCCCCTCCTTTAGGAAATCTCGTCCTGAGATTTAATTAGCCGACTCATCAGCACGACTAATAAACAACTGAGGATACTTAGATTTCATAAAATCTTCGCGCTCCCAAGTAAACTCAGGACTACCCTTTGAATCCCAAAGAACTTTCACAAGTGATATTTTGCTACGCTTTAAACTCTTAATTTCACGGTCCAAAATTTCTACAGGTTCTTCGATAAAACGAAGAGTCTTGTCAACCTTAATTTCGTTCAATAGCACATGCAGGCTAGCATATGCCAAACACTTCTTTAAGGTTGACACGTGGAACATGTCATGTACACCACTTAACTCCTCGGGCAACCTTAACCGATAAGCTACAGGATCGACCCTCTCAAGAATCTCAAATGGCCCTACATACCTCGGAGCTAACTTACCCTTCTTCCCAAAATGAACCACGCCCTTCCAAGGCGACACTTTTAGCATCACACGATCTCCAACCTTAAATTCCAATGGTTTGCACCTGTAGTCCGCGTAACTCTTCTGATGATTCCTCGCCGCTTGGAGCCTCTCTTTTATAACTACTACTTTATCAGTCGTCTCCTATTTCTGCTAGTGAAAGGTTATTAGTGCATGCATTTTAAGAAAATTTGGGTTCTAGATAAAGTTGCTGCTTAATTTGTTCTTAGATAAGAGTTTTTAAGAGATTAGAAATTAGATAATTGGGCCTGCATCTTTCGCTCTATTTAATTTGGAATTTGGCGAAAAATGTGTGAACTGCAATCAGCAGTTATAATTAGACAAACTCCATTTTCATAGCTTAATTTTAAGAGAGTTAAAATATTTTTTTAGCTTTTACTTTTCATAATAAACAATAAGTTTTTAGGTCATTTATCATCTTTTTCAATTTGCTTTTTCAAAATAAGCTATTTTACTAATCAGTTTTTAAGCTGCAAAAGTAACTTTTGTCTTTTCAAAATATAATATAACTCAGTACCTTCTGAGTTTGAAACCTGTTTTCAAACAGCTTTTTCATTAAGCTCTTATTATTCAAATTTCTTGTAAAAAGTGGATATTTGTAGCTTAATAGTCTAGGTAAAAGTAGGATTAAGATAGAAAGCCTTAAGGTTAACTAGCTTATAGGAAATCAAGTTCAAAGTTAGCCATTAGGGCTGTTTGGTTAAATTTTCTCTCAAATGCTTATTTAGATTTTCAGCTTATGGCTTATATCTTTGTGCTTATTTCTATTAAGTTTAGCTCATTAGGTTAGTCATAGTTTATTAACAGGCTTATATTCATCAGTATAGCTTATATTAGCTTATGGTGTTTTAAAAATTTGATACAAGCAAAAAAAAAAAAGTAGTATTTAAGTAGCATTCTGTCATATCTTTAAGCAATTACAGCTTATTTAGGCTTATCATAAAAAGTTTCTTTTTATTTAAAAGTTTCTTATTTCCAGCTTATTCTACAACTAATTCTTTATAAAAAGTTGTAAAAAAAAGGGGAAGGTGGAAATCGGGGGTGAGCAAGGCTCGAACCCCCGACCTCAACACCCTCTACCCTTTTAAACAACACACACCACACACCTCTAACCATCGTGCCCTGAGGACTTTTTCCATGTAACCCTTTGCAAAATTTATTATTAGTATATATTTTTCCCTTTTAGCTCTATAAGCTGTTATAGCTTATTTCGTAGCTTATTCGTTAAGCTGTGACCACAAGCTTATTTTTCCTAGGTTCTATTTAGTTCAAGCTATTTTCTGTATTTTTTTAGATTTTTTATAATTAGTTTAGTATTTTTAAACATTTATTTTAATTAAAAACTTTAAAAAATCATAAAAAATAGAAAAATAATCAAAAAATATAATTCTTTTCTAGAAAATTTTCTTTTATTGTAAAGTTTCTAGAAAAATTAGTTTTGCTTTCGTAGAGTTTAATTTGCAAAATTTCATTTTTGTAAAGAACGGGATCCGTTCCCGTTTACATTTTGCGTGTTTTAAAGTTCATTTCAATTCCGTTTTTGTTCTAGTTTTCTTTAAACTTACTTTTTAGTCAATTAGAGTCTTTTTAAAAAGAAAAATTCATTTTAGGTTTAATTTTGGAAATATAGGGTTTTTAACTGCCGTTTAGGGTTCCCGTTTTCCGTTTTTAGTTAAAGTTTAACTTCCCGTTATTTGTTTTCGCGCTTAGTTGTTATCATTTGCTTATTCTAATTTGTAGAAGCAGATAATCAAATCAATCTTTGTTTCCAATTCGAATCATTGTCCGAACAACAAACGTGGTTTCAATTTCACAAATCGTTGGGGAATAACAACCCGGGATTCATACTTCCCGGTTAATATACGTATTATATTATATATATATTTGTGAGGATTTTCCTTTTTACCTTTGTCCTCAAGGGTAGTTTGAGAATTTCATATTATATTATAATTTATTATTACGTGTGTTGCTTTACTAAGCAATCATTGACACAACACATCGACCATAAGTCTGAGATATTATACTTAGCAACACTTTGCTATTGTATAATGGATTATGTGTCCAATATGTGTAAATATTAAAAAAAGATTAAAATACACATTGAAGTAGGATTGATAGCTTGGACCACTCATCCGAGATCCTAAGCATTTTCCTTGTGATACATTGAAAATAAAGTTATCACTTCCAAAAATCCAAAATGATGATTAAGGATCTCTATCAAACCAACTATAATGAAAATGTCATGCATGGCTAGTCAAATCCTTGGTGCATGCATGTATGTTTGTAAGAGCTAGCTTGTGTAACTAAATAATCCAATTTAAATAATAAACTAAATATATTCAAACAACAATCTTAGTTTCAACAAAGCATCATTAGATTCCCAACTTAAAACTTTTAATCACCATGGGATAATGTTCTTCCCAATGTTTTACTATGGTATTCATACAATCATTTCTACCATAACCTATGGAATCAAAAATGCATGGCTAATAACCTATATCACTACCTAATCTTTCACAAATCTTTCACTATAAAAGCCCATGCATTTGCTCATAAGATACAACACAAACCACATCAAAATTTTCGGCTAAAGACTTAAACTAAAACAAGAATCATGAGCGAGTTTGGAGATTCATCATTTCACAAAAATAATGGTAGAAGAATGATGGCTCCTGAAATGGAGGATTATTACCCATGGGAAGAACTTAAAAGCAGTAATGTAGACATTTGTCGAGCCTTTCTACTATGTAGGGGAGGAGGGAGAGGATGCGCGTGAGCGCCAGCTATAGTGGTAGAAGATAACTTATAACTTAAAGAAGAACCCTTCCGCAACACCATGTTGATGATGCTGAGTTGTCCAATACAACAGCGGGAGGACGGAAGAGAAACGTGCATGCACATCGCAAGAAAATGCGAGATATACATCGAATCCATTAACTATGGACTTGAAGGTGTTTTAGTCGTGGGTCATTGAGGACATTACTAGAGTCTTTCTTCAAGATCATAATGAAGAATGAATTGAAAAATACAATCAACCTAGCAATTGTCTCTTTGGAAGCATTCAAGGCTTGCAAGCATAAAAATAGTATAGGCTTTCTAGGTTTCCTTATACTAGTTGTAGCTAGATGATGTGTAATATATGTTGTGTGTTGCATGTTTTATGTGAAATAAAATACTTGAGTGCTTCTTGATTTATATTGCTTTGCTACAAAATGGGATGAAATAATGATAAAATTACCTTTAGATTGCTTAACAAAAAGTAATTGGATTCAAGAATATCTATACATATAAATATTGAAATATGTATATGGACTGGTTATTGGTTGTGCAAAGAAAGAGCACGCTACATCATGAGCACATGGGGTAGTTGAAACTTGACTAATTCCTCCAACAGTACAAACCCTAAAATTCCCTAGAAAAGTGCCCTTTTCTGTGACAGTTGTAGCACTTAATTTTTGACTTATCATGAGCACATGCCAAGTTCTAAGAAGTAGAAGTGGAACTTGAAGACCTTTTCATCTCATCTTCATAGACCCTAAGGTTGTTATAGAGATCATCAATATCAGTCTGGTCTATGTCTGGCTTATTTCTCATGATTAAAGCAATTTGACTCCATGAAAGAGGAAGACTTCTTAGAAATTTTTTGATTGATATCTTCCTTTGATACTGGAGCAGCATACACCTCTAATTGACTTATGAGCTTTTGGAACCTATCATAAGCCTTATCCAGACTTTCATTTGGTGCAGTAGTAAAGTTTTCAAACTGATGTTTTAGAACATTCTTCTGCATCTTTTTGGATTCTTCATTTCCTCCAAACCTTGATTTGATTGCCTCCCAGAGAGATTTAGCATCTGGAACATTATGAAACTTAAGGAGATATTCATCAGGTATTGCTAAAAGCAAGATGCTCTTAACTCTTTCCTGATTCCTTTTGGCAGCCAGTTGTTTTGCAGTTTTAGGAACAGGAGGAGCAGAAGGACCAGATTGATCTCCTGTTGGTGCAGGTTCTTCTTGGAGATCTCCATTGACAATTATGTCCCATAAGTTGTGATCTGTGTGACAGATATATTGACGCATTCTCATGCTCCAAATATCATATTCTCCCTTCTTGATGATAGGGATTTTCATTGCTGTGATAGTTGGTGGAGGAGTGTCTTGTTCTGCCATCTTACTGGTTTGAGTGTAGATCTGTTTCAAACAATAGAGTTCTTCTTATTCAGAGTTTCCACACAAGCTCTGATACCACTTGTTGGATCCCTTACTGAATAGATCTTGAACCTTTAGCTTGCAAAGGGTTTGCTACTTTAGATAAATCCAAAGCAACAATAATGAAACACTGATTTAACACTATTGATTATGCGGAAACTAATCAACAATGCTAAGAAGAACAATATTAAGTAACACAAGAAAACTTTGTATTATAACTTGAATCTGACTAGGTTACAGATTACAAAGACTATGATTGCTAAGATGATCTCTATTGATCTATGTTGATCTATATCAACTAACTATGACTAGGGTTCCTTTTATACACCAAGGAAACCCTAATGGGCTTTACAAAATGCGTATAGAGATCATGCATATCCTTTCCTAAGATATCTCATGCATATCTCTAACTCTAACTAACTTCTGCATAAGCAGACTTAACTATTACATAACCAGTACTAACTTATAATGAACTACCAGTACTAACTATGCTAACTCTTCTACCAGTACTAACAAGTGTACTGGCAAAACTAACTATATAACAAACAGAATTAAGTCTTGTATACATAATTCCTACAATATATTTTCTTTGAAGTTCATGAGCAGCACTAAATCCAGCTGAGAAGTATTAACAAAAACATAAGCAGCAGTAATCCAAACAGCATAAAGAAGACTTTTAATCCCAACAATCCTCCCCTAAACTTGATATTCTTATTCAAAATCATCAAATTTCTTCATTTAAAGCTTTATCAACACCAGGAGGATGCTTCCAAACACTTCTTTACTTCTTAAGCTGTTTTATGATGAGTT
>BQNB010057455.1:0-38207 GCA_026074375.1 Tanacetum coccineum | reverse complement strand
TAAAAAAAGTGTCGCTAAAAAGGGTGTCGTCTGGATACTCTTTTTTTTTTAAATCAAACCGCTGCGTTAGGTGTTGAGCAAACCGCCGCCAATAAAATATAGCAAACCGCCGTTGAAACTGAGTAACTCGCCGGCAATAAAATAAAGCAAACCGCTGCCAGTTGGTAACTCGCCTCCTAGACTATTACTAACTCGCCGTCCTATATTTTATTCAAACCGCCTTCAAGTTGTACAACTCGCTGCCAACCTTTCTAATCAAACCGCCTTCTCAGACAAGTCGCCGTGGGGTTTTAATAAGCAAACCGCCGTGTGTTTTTAATTTGGGCAGAATAACGTTTGATTTTATCTCAATATAATAAGCAACTCGCTGTCAACCTGTCAAACTGCCTTGTATAATCATAGCAACTCGCCACATTTTATGCAAACCGCCGTGAATATTTCTTAATATTAAACTCAATCCGCCTTTGACCAAGTCAAACCGCCGTGTCTCTTTTCCTTAAATCAAGGATCTTGTCCCTTAACCTGTCAACTCGCTGCCTAGAAAAATAATATAAAACGCAAACCTCCACGAAGAACACTTGCTCGAATTCACTTAAATCAATCCATATTAGGTTTTTTAACCACGAAAGAAAGCTAAAACATGTAATACAATGATGGTGTATGAAGATTAACCTTCCTATAACATGTGTTTCTTCCTGGATCAAAAAATACGAAGCAACTCTCCACGAAGAACACCTTACTTTGTTTGCTTATAATTCGAGCTAGGAGCTTGTTTAACACACGAAATTTGAAGCACTCTAACCTTTTGATGTGTAGAACAAGTAGAGAGCAAGATTAACCAACAACCAAGCCCAAATAAAATTTTGAGCCGTGGGTTGTTCTAAGCCAAATTAAGGACGAATTTGAGCTTGTTTTACCACACGAATCAACCACGAATCCACACGTAGCTCTGATGCCAATTGTAGGATCCCGTTAACACTTCATAACATATATATCATACACGAATTTGATCTAGAAAAGAGAAAGAGAGTGAGTTGTTTTGTAGAGAGAGAAAGAATAGAGAGAGAGAGAGATGAGAGAAAATAGGAAAAGGAAAATTATTTTAGAATGAACAACTAACTCTTTTCTAAATAGAAAAGAGTTTATATACACTGTCGCGTTAAATAACGTGCGGGATATTTAACTAGGACCCGGGCTCGGGTTTTGCTTGGGATTAAACCCGAAACATATACAATATTAGATTAACTATCGAGCCTGATTCTCGATGCTTTCCTATTACAACATTAACTAATTGATTGACCGAGACTTAAATACATAAAGAACGAACTTCATGTTCGACTCAATATTTTGAGGCTAACAGTTTTACAGCATTAGGATGAATTTGATTTAAGTGTTAGCCTTTTGGTTTTGCCCTTATTAAGTATTTAGTCTAAAAACAGTTTAGTATGCTAATTTTAAGTTCTTAAAAGTTAGGCTTTCAAGTGAAAAATTTAGGATTAGAATCTAGGTTAAATCTATTTAGATTGTTGATTTGTGCTTATTTAGAGGTGATCTTAATCTGTTTCAAGGAGTTGGTTAGTTTTCTTTAGGTTTGATCTTAGAAATGTAGCTTAAAAGTAGCCTTTAAACTTTAAAAAGCCAAAAAAAATATTAGGGTATTCTGCCTCTTTTATTTTAGTTTTTTTTCTAGCCTTTTTCTTAATTCAGTTGCTTAAATTTTGCTTATTTGTGCTCTTTGAAGTTTAGACTTAATCTGTTTTTGGTTTATTAGCCTTTTCTTTTAGCTTAATTGGTCTTAAATTTAGCTTAAAGTTGGTTTGCTTGCTTATTTTAATTCCCATTTGCTTATTAGGTTTAGCTCAATATCTGTTTTTGCTTATTTAGTTTGCTTATAGGTTGTTGTTTAGCTTTTTGGTCATTCTAAGTCATAACAGTTTCTCTATGTGTCAAAGTATAAATAAGCTAACTGTTTTTTTACTTTTGCTTTTTCTAGCTTATCTAATAAGTTTTAGTAATAAGTTCATTTATAAAAGTTGCTTATTTTTACTTATAGTTTAGCTTTTTCAAAAAGAAAAATATAAAAAAATGTTTTTATCAAAAAAGATGTCACAGGTTTCGAACCTGTGACCTCCCCTTCACACACCCAACACTTTAACACACACTCTCATTACCAACTCGCCCTTGGGACTTTTCTGTTAAACCTTTGCACCCTTTAATATTTAACCTCAATTTTTAGTTTTAGCTTATTAGGCTTATTTGCTTTTTATCAGCTTATTCCGTTTAGCTTATTTCCAGTTTTTATTTTTTTTACATTAGTAATAGATTAAAGTACTTTCTATAATTTTTCCAAAATTTTAATAATTAGTTTACTATTTTTATATTTAATTTAGATTAAATCTGTTTTTAATTCATAAAAAATTAAATAAAAGTCAAAAAAATATAATTCTTTTTTCTAAAATTATTTTTTATCATTTAGGACTATTAGGAATTAAATTTACATTTTAGGGTTAAAATTTGATAATTTAGGTTTTAGTCGCGTTTTTTTTTTAATTCTCGTTAGCGTTTTAATGCTTAATGTTTTAATTGTGCCTTTTTAGATTAGCGTGCCTTAAATTTACTTTTTCCATTTGTGTTATTAGAATTAGAAACCAAAACAAAATCTTAAATGACAATCAAGCTCGATTCCCGACATAACCGTGAATATCCATCCACCTCTCGTCGAGGAGAACGATACCCGTGTTGATTTCTTTTTATTCTTTCCTAAGAATAATTTGAATGATACTTTTCTTACGTATATGTATATGTATTATATATATTTGAGGGTTATTTGTTTTATACGTATAAAAACGAACATCAATAATATCATCCACATAAAGCAGCAAATAAGCAATGTCAAATCCTCGATGAAAGACAAATAAAGAGGAGTCAGTTTTACTATGCTAAAAACCGACTCGTGTAGCATAACTAGCAAAGCGCTGAAACCAAGCAAGCGGGGCTTGCTTAAGCCCATACAAAGATCGCTGTAGATGACAAACATAATTAGGTTTGTTAGGATCAACAAACCCAGGAGGTTGATGCATATAAACAGTCTCAGATAAGTGACGCCTAACAGATGTATGAAAGTAGTGGAAACAAAACTATAATCGGCGCCAGAGTCAAATAAGGTAGTGGCAAAGTAATTGTTCAAAGTAAACGTACCCGTTACAATGTTCGGATCCTGGCGAGCTTCCTCTGCTCCTAACATGAATGCCCTACCCCTACCCTGGTTCCCTTGGTTTCCACGACCCTGACCCCCGTTATTAGCAGCAACTTGATTTGGACGATTCTCTTTCGGTCCTTGAGCTCTATTCAATCAAGGGCAAGCTGACCTGACATGGTCGGTACTACCACACTCATAACATTCCCTAACATTTGGGTTTCTAACATTGACAGGATTTACATTCCTCGGCACACCTCTACAATCCCTTGCCAAATGACCTAGGCAGTTACAATTGAAGCATGTGCGACAAGGTCCACCAGGTGCATGGTAGGAGTTGCAGGTGGTACACTTGGGCCAAGTACTCGTATTCTCTCTTCCTACAGGGTTTACAGTAGTAGCAAAAACATTCCCAGTCCTAGTTCTCTTATTATCATCCCTTCCACCCCTATCCTTGCTAGGTTCCCCCATGTTTTTCTCTTTCTCAACTTTCTTAATTGAAGCCATTTTTCACGACCCTCGTCGGTCAGTGCACCAGAAATCTGCATAGTCTTTGGCTCTGTTGCTGCCACCATCCTACGAATTTGTGAAGCATGGCCATACACATACCTTTGAATCATCCTACTCTCAAGAGTTACTAAATGTGGAACTAACCTAGCCAACTCATGAAACCTATCAGTATACGCAGCATGGCCAGCCCCGACCATGGTGTGATTCCAAAACTCAGTTTCCAACTTTTGCATCTCATGACTCGGACAAAACTCTTGTATCATCATAAACTTAAAGTCATTCCATGACATACTAACAGCAACTTCTCGGCTTAGCGTGCGGTTTGAGAGTTCCACCACATTAAAGCCTTACCCACAAATGAAACAACAGCGTGTTTCACTTTTTGGTCAAATACAACCACTTTTCTTATTATGCACTATCTCCATTTTTTTCCCAACGAGTAAGAACTTCAGCAACTCTCCCTTACCTTATTTTCCTTAGGGTTACAAAGCTAAGATCTCCTTATATTGAACAAACCTACCCGGTTTGCAATTCACTATCACATTCCATGTTTACTGCTTTCTCATTAACCACATTACCATTCTGATTTCACATTTTCTTTGGTTACTAACCTGAGCTAACATGGCGGGTAAGAGGTTCTGCAATTGCTGGGCAATGATCGTCGAGAAGTTGGGTGCACCCCTATTGGCTCCCTCTACATTCCTATTGACTCCCTCTACACCCCTATTAGCTCCCATACCTTAGTCATTTCCTTGACCATTGAATCCGCAACTCGCTAAATCATTACTTCCCTAGATCTTCTACCCCTTTCATCTCTACCAACCCGTTCACCCGTTCCCCCTCCTAATGATTCAGCAGCATACCGACCAGCACTTCGGGTCCTCATCTTGCGGCAATTATCTTATACGGGGAGAACATAGGCAAGTTAGGTAAGTGGTAAAGACTCACCACATATATATGAATATCTTACTATATATTTTAAGTTTACAACATAACACCACCCTACGGTGTCAACATGATTTGTTCGTGAACATTGCGATTCCTTCTACACAGTCATGTCACGATGTTTGATCTAATAACTGCGCGTTGAACGATATCTATTATCATGTAAGGAGCTGTGAGATCATCGTACTTATGAGGATGCGAGCTAGCAAGTTGAGCCCATGTCAAATCATTAACTCAATGAGTTGAGTTGGTTTGTGCAGGCATACGAAGTCCCGCATTGACTCTCTCGGATGCCTCATGATAAGAAGCATTGACATAGAGAAGCCACTAAAATGGACTACAATAAGACAAACAGAAGAACGGAGAAGATAACAGACCTTGCTGATACACTGATCGAGAGATATACCATAGATCGTGATGATATCATTAGGTGATGAAGTGTCTTAGTAGATAGTCATAGATGAATGTATGACAAGAGATTAGAGGTGTAAATATATAATCGCGAAACCTGATCATGACGCGATATAGCTCTCTATATAATGTAGATTGGGATGCTTAGTACCTTGTGTGGGTGACAATGAATGGCGTTGTGCTGGCGGCTTGGGTCTCCTATATTGTTATTAGGGTGATGCATCGCACGATTTCGCTTTATGATAAATAACATAGAGGACACTGTGAGAGTTAAGAGCTTTCTTCCTCTAGTGTTAATAAGTGATGAGTGTTTATTGTGAGAGAATCGGTTAGTTATATAGTAGTTAGTCTCGTAACCTTCATTTTAGGAGCGTGAAATAATCTATTTAGTCATTGTTATGAGTTGTTTATTGTATAAGAAATTCTGTCTTTAGAGGTAATAGAGAATAATATTCTCTAAAAGTCATTGTGATGAAGTCATGATATGTATTATAGTAGACAGTGTGTGTGTCTTATAAGCGCTACGTAACATAATGTATCGTGTTACATCGGGAGAGTAAAAACATATATTTTATTCTAATAATCATCTTATAAATACACTCAACATGTGATATGAATACACAGATCTATGTATAGTAAAAGAAAGAAATGTACAACCATTCATAAAGTGTTTGTTATAACTATATCCCCACTATCTAGAGTCAACCCACACTGTCCCTTGCGAACACCTAGTCCCCCACCCTACTATCTTGCTCTCCCTCCCCACACACCCCCCCCCCACAAAACACCCACTCAGAGCGCTCCTTTTTCTAACCACCACCATATATAAATTCACACATAAACATGAGGAGCATAGTCTACGGCGGGGCAGGAGCCCCTTATTGGTTCCCTGGCGGCCACCCCCCTAATATATTTGGGACCGTCGCCCCAGCACACGGTATTTTTGTCTTCCTATAATTACGGGCCACCCCATCTGGAAAATACTGAACCTTCTTGCCATATTTTTCTTATAGATAGATCTACTATTCTCACTCTTTTTTTCTTTTATTCTAAAAACACAATCTAAATCACTAACATACATTGGATCTTTGTTACAAGTGATTAAATTCTTTCGTCTCCCTTCGTATTTCTAAATCAAGGGCAAAGAAGAATAGAACAATCGTATTCTTTTACATACGAATTGTTATTAAGTGGTCTCCTTCTTCCTCCTCAATGTCACAAGTTTTCATTATATTAACTTTGTGTTATTGTGTAAATTGGATTGTATGTAGATCTAATTGTGTAAATTGTGTATTTATGATTTGGATTGTGTGTCAATCCAAGAGTATATATCTTGTGAGTGTGTAAAGACTTAGTGAAGTCTTAGATTGGTTCTAGCTAAGATTAGGACTCGACATCTAGCTTAGTGTCGGAAAAGAAAGTAAGCGACGTGTAAACGGTTTTCTCCGCCTAAAAGGAGCTTGTTGACATAGTGAAATCTCGAGTGGAGTACTCGGGGAGTGGAGTAGGAACGAAGAGGTGCTTCGTAGCCGAACCACTATAAATCTTGGTGTCTTGGTTTGATTGTTTCTTTCTCTATCTCTCTATATTGTTATTGTTTACTTAGTTCATTACATTAGATAGTTTAGTTGTGATTCATATTGTTGATTGATTGACATACAACTCGAATCAAAGCATTTTATAAGCAAAGTTTTAAAACGGTCAAATTAACCGGTAAACTATTCAACCCCCCTTCTAGTTTCCTACAATTGGTATCAGGAGCCAAGGTCACTCAAGATTTTTAAAATATATTGTATTTTAAAGCTTGGATCGATCTATGGATTCTGACAAATATCTAGAAGGGCAATCTATGCAAAGACCACCACTTTTTGAAAGTGGTAGTTTTATTTATTGGAAAATAGTATTCGAGACATATGTTATTCAAACGATTTAGCATCTGTGGATATTATTACCAATGGTGATTTTCAACTATTATTCAAAATCGTAAACCACAAACTCGATGGGTTGTCCCTTTTGAAAAAATAAACTGTTGATCTTAAAAGAAGGCTTGCGAAAAAATTAATGAAGCCAAATGGATATTTACAATGCTTTGCTACGAAAGAATATGAACGAATTTTCATGTGTTTATACAGGCAAAAGAATATTGAAAAACTTTTGTTAATCACCCATCAGGTAATAGCCAGTCAAAGATAATAAGATTGTCTTTTGCTTAACATTGACCAACTCGTCAGTCCGAAAGACGATCTATAGATAGTGTTTTTGCTAGATTTATACTATGATTACTAGTCTTAAAGATCTTGATGTAAGGTTATTCTAGTAAGGAACTACGTAGGAAGTTTCTTAGGAGCTCTAATTCCTTAAATGGAGAGCAAATATCATGGCGATTAAAGAGTCAAAAGACTTAAATCACTATCTTTTGATGAGCTCATTGGAAACCTCAAAGTCCATGAGATGATCATCAAGAAAGATTCCGAAATAGTCAAAGCAAAAGTTGAAAGGAAATCTCTTGCTTTAAAGGCTAAGAAAGAATTTAGTAATGAAGAGTGCTCATCTTTCGGGAGTGAAGACGAAGAGTACGCCATAGCGGTAAGAGACTTTAAGAAGTTCTTTAAGAGAAGAGGTAGATTCATGAGACACCCTCAGAACGACAAAAAGACCTTTCAAAGAAGCAGAGACGACAAAAAGGGCAAAAGTGAAAGGAAGTGCTTTAGATGCGGAGATCCAAATCATCTTATTGGAGAATGTCCAAAGCCACCGAGAGACAAGAACCAAAGAGCATTTGTTGGAGATTCTTAGAGCGATAGCGGTGAAGAAGATGATGAAAAGATCCAAGACGAGACATGTCTTGTAGCTTAAGCACCAAATAAGGTATGTTCCAAATCTTCTTACTTTAGTAATGAAAACTCATCAATTGATGATTTAGCCTTAGACAATGAATATGATAAATTGTGAAAAATGAGTTTAAAGATAATCACTAAGAACAAAAGGTTAAAATCTATTAGAAATAGTCTAGAAAATGAGCTTAGAGAATTAAAAGATAAATTGTCCACACTCGAGAAAAACAAAGGAGTTGATATTGATTGTGCTAAAGTTTCCACACACTTCAAAAATTGAAATGAAAAGCTCAAAGAAGGATTCTACTAGATTAAACAAATTTGAAAAGAGTACACATTGCTTGAATGAAATGTTAAATAATCAAAAACCCTCTGGTGATAAATTAGGTTTAGGGTTTAATTCATTTGAAGCATCATCTAGTGGACTAAGGAAATAAAATTTATACAAGCTCAGAAAAAGACGTCTTCTAATGGGGGCGGCCCCCTTAATGTTTAGGCGGCCCCCAAAATAAATATGGGACCGCCACCAGCAACGCCTGGTTATGAGAAAAGTGTGTCTTTTCAAAAATCTATTTTGGGTCCTAGACTAAAACAAATAATTGTAAACAAAGTCAAAATTCCTGTGGCTAGTAACAATGAATTGACAAAGCCCGGAGTTGGATTTTCAAAAATAAAGTTTAGATCAAAAACTATACCTCTTAGAAGAGTCAATAATAATTATTCTCGTCCTAAAACACCGCAACCAAAAAGACATGTTGGTCGACAAAACCAACCTCATGGATTTCCCGTAAGTTGGAACAACTTTCCACGTCAAAGTTACATACCATGGGAAATGTGTCTTCCGTTCTCACATCCCAACCAATTGCATCAAATGCAAGGGATGTTTGGCACTAACAACTTTGGACCCATGAGATATTGGGGACCAAATGTTTGAGTTATTGTCTTATATAAATAGATATGCCTTGGAGTCGACTTGGAGCCCGACGAATGGATCAAGGATAGTGGATGCTCCAAACACATGACGGGCAACCGAAAGCTCTTCTCCACTTACAAGGCATACAATGGAGGTAACATCATTTTTGGTAGTAATCTTCGCGGTAACATCATTGGCAAAGGTACGATTTCTAATGACTCTCTCAAAATAGATAATGTAGAACATGTTGATAATTTAGGATTTAACTTGCTAAGTATAGGACAAATATGTGATAATAAGTGTAGAGTAAACTTTTCTGAACTGTAGTTTGAAATCGCTAAGGACGGTAAAGCCATAGGTAGAGGTATTAGGAAGAAAGGCCTGTATGTGATGAAATTAGGAAATAAGCCAAAAAGAAAAAATATGTCTTGCAACGATTGATGAAAACTCCACATTGTGGCATTAGAAGATTAGTCACGCTTATAAAGGTCTCATCCAATTCGTTTAGCTTCTAAGGAAATTAATTAGAAAACTTACTAAAGCTTAAGTTGATCAAACATTTTGTTGATGCTTGCAAAATTGGAAAACAAGCTTACGTTAGTCACAAGCTAAGAACATAGTCTCTACGACTAGATGCTTAGACTTCTCCACATGGATATTTTTGGTCCATCGCCGTAGGAGTTCGGAGGAAACGCTACACCTTAGTCTAGGTAGATGACTACTTTAGTTACCCAATTACCACTATACATACTCCTTATACCTACTACCTACCCACATCACCTCGTGATACTTGTCGAACTCTAACTAACTATATGTTCTATAGAGAGACGGTATATTGAAACTCTCCATTCATGCCACAATTTTTCAGGACTTAGATACACTTGCAGTGAGTGTTCAATCTAAGAATCATTTCACCGTACCGCGCACACTGAGGAAGTATGTGCTAATTAGAAGTGCCGAATGTTGGAGAGAGTATGTTTGGCTCTAATTCGAATATGCGCCTCGTAAATCTAGATCTCTAACCACTATCAATCTGTGTCCCATTACTCGCTCTCATCTTCACCCTACCACCTAATAGCATAAAATATACCACCCCCCCCTACTCTCTACAACAACCCACACTTCCCACAACTACTACCAAATTTACCCCCCCAATTAACGTTATACAAATTTTAACACATACAAATTGAATCCACTCTAACCCCCATCTCTCCAGTATAAAAGAGATCCAGTGTGATGTTGTTTTCTAATTTCTCAGCGATTGGTCGCGATAAGGAGAGAAAGTTATTTACCCTTGGACGAACGCGGTTCAGTTGAATTAGAGAGTGTCGGTTGAGAACGCGTATGTTGTAGATGTTAGACTTCCTGCGCGTCTACTACACCTCAAAAAATGTTTGTTGGGTTGAGCAACCTGCCGTTCTGTAGGTATACAGTTATTTTAAGTCTACTACATACATTGTCCAATATCGGTTAGACCTCAAAACGTTATAGATAGAGAAGTACATATATGAGTCAGACCGCCAAACACCATTCCCCCTAGAGCCATTACTCACCTATATCTCTACTATCTACCTTACCAGAGTGATGACGGTCAGGAATATAAACCAGTTACTACGCGCGCTAACTTTAGAGTGCTCTTGGACCCTGCAAACCGTGCTTTCATTTTAAACTCAAAAGATACACTTACAAGTTTGACCCAATTAGTTCACATAGAAGGTTTTTTTTGTTTCTTTTAAGATACTCGCAAAATAGTAAACGCATTTATTCATTTCTTAATAAAAACACACTAGAGGAAAATCGGGAAAATCATCAACGTTGATATTCGATGAAACTCCTTCCACCCTCTAAGACATCACCCTTGGTGGTTTGATGGACTTTAGATGAAGAAGAAGCTATTAGGGGTATCGAATAGCATACCTAGAAATTGTTGTTGAGATTTGAAACATTAGAGATTGACACTCGAAATAGTCTATATTAAGGAATCTAGGAACAATCCCTTAGAAGATGTTATAGGGAAAATCTTAACAAATGAAACCCTTAGATCACAAGCCTAAAACCAAAGTAACTTCTATTATTTTATATCAACTATAGAACCTAAGAATGTGAATGAAGCCTTAGGAGATGAAAGTTGGATAGTCGCCATGCAAGAAGAATTAAATCAAATTCTTTATAACGAACATTTGGGGAAGTTAGTTCCACAACCTAAGGAATTATGACACATTATCAGGGAACTAAGTGGGTGTTTAGAATAAGATAGTCGAGAACGGTATTGTTTTCGAAATAAGGCAATGGTTAGTTGCTCAAGGCTCACAACCAACAAACTTTTTGGAGTGTTTAAAGGGACGATTATGTGGAAACTTATGCTCAGGTGCTTAGACTTGAATTTATTAGGTTATTACTTGCCTATGCTTGTGTATTAGATTTTAAACTATTCCAAATGGATGTAAAAAGTGCATTCCTAAACGGTTTTATCAATGAGGAGGTATACGTGGCACAACCTCCAGGATTCATTGATTTTGAAAAACCAAATCATGTTTATAAATTAAAGAAAGCTTTATATGGTCTTAAACAAGCACCCAAAGCTTGGTATGATAGATTAAAAGATTTTCTTATTAAACATGAATATAAAATGGGAATGGTAGATAACACTCTTTTTACTAAGAAGAAAAGTTCAAATCTCATCATTGTTCAAATATATGTCGATGACATTATATTCGGTTCGACTAGTCAAGACATGTGTGATGAATTTGCCAAAATCATGCATGATAAGTTCGAGATGAGCATGATGGGTGAACTTAACTTCTTCCTAGGATTACAAATTAAACAAATGGAAGACGGTATAGTATTTAATCAATCTAAGTATATTAAAGAAATGCTTAAGAAATTTGGTCAAGAAGATTCTAAACCAATGAAAACCCCCATGTCCTCCGATACTAAACTCACGAAAGATGAAGAGTGTGAGTCGGTAGATAGTACCAAGTATCGCGGCATGATAGGTAGTTTATTATACCTAACGGCAAGTATGTCCGATATCATGTTTAGTGTCTACCTTTGTGTCTGCTTTCAAAAGGCTCCCAAAACCTCTCATCTTGAAGCGATTAAATGTATCTTCCGGTACATTAAAGGACAATATGCAATTAGGATTTATGGTGATCATTAAAGGGGACTGACATAGAAACCGTTTTAGAGATAGTATATGCCGACTCTGTTCAGCGGCGAGATTATGTATAGGACGAAAGGCCACTATCGGTGGATTATATTTGTACATTCTTGGGATGTTGTGTGTCATCTTGGTTCTCAATGAAACAAAACGCTCTTGCTATATCCATACCGGATAAGGCCGAATACGTAAGAGCCGGAAAGGCATGTCAACAAGCACTATGATGAAACATGCTCTCATCGACTACGTCCGTAGTAAGACTCGACGACGTTTCCCTTCTATGTGCGACCAACAACAGGCACGGGGGGGGGGGTATTTTTTGACTTACACAAAAAACCCGGTTGCAACATTGTCTATACCAAAACACATTTCAAAATACGTCACCAACTTTATTCGCATAATGTCCAGAATAGAAAAGGACTATCCATTCGAAAAAAAGTGTCTCGTCCGTCGTCAAACATCGCCGACATCCTTACTAAACCCCTTAAACATGAATCATTTAACTATCTACGTCTTGGTTTTGGAGGAACACATTCCATAAACCTTATGTGTCCGCTTCTCCTTCTTCTAGTTTTGATTCTAGTCCGTGTTCCACTCCGTGTCGTGACAACTTGAATACTTCATCCGAAGTACTTTAAGCATTTTTAATTCGCGAAATGCAAATTAAAATGTCACTCCTCTTTGTTAAATTTTCATCAAAAACTCAAATCAAAAACCCTTTACTGAGGGCGGCCCCCCAATATATTTGGGACCGCCAGGAGATATGGGACCGCCATCAGCAGACCATAATATGGAACACTTAAACAAAAAATTTCAAAACACAAAAACAAACACTCCTTTATCTGCTGCCATTGACGAACACGCACAAAAACCCACCAAAACTCAAATCCAACCATTAAAACATCAATTGAAGATCAAATCAACACTAATAATCAATCCTAACATCACAAAGATCATCAATTGTAAGTCATTTCATCTATTTTCTTTCAATTTGAGTCTAGGGTTCATGATGAACACAAAAATTGAAATTGGGGATTTTTGATTTTTCTTTCAATTTTGTACAATTAAGACTACTAGGATACAATGTACAACTAATATGCTTCCCGTAGACATAGGATTTGCATACATTAGTAAGATTAAATGAAAATTTGATTTTGAACCAAAACCCCAATTTTATTTTTAAATGAGCTTAGGGAAAACGTGATCACTTTTTATGATGTTTGCATGTGTTGCTAAATCATACACTTGGAAATCTTGCGGTCCTACTATTGATTTACATAAACCTATGAATTCACCAACATTATGTTGACGTTTTAAGCATGTTTTTCAGGTCAATAAGGCACGAGGTGCGATGATACATTGGAAGTCAATAATTGAAGAGTCAACACTTAAGATTTGGGGTCTTATTACATTTTGGGAAAATTATTATAAACCAGAATCTTTATTTATATTGTTGAACAATTTGAAGCTATGGGCTTATGTAACAAACAAGCATTTTGTTAATCCAGTGTATCTTTATTTTCAAACGACACATTTAGTAGTCGTTCTCAGAATCTTGCGCTATCGATCCACAAATGTAACGCCCTCGGATATTCAAACATTCCGCTGCGTGCTCAGATTTAAGGGTGTTACAGAAGTGTTTGTAAGTACAAACTTCAAAAATATGAGTCACATTCGTGCTAAGTTTGAGTCAATCGGCTTTGATTGTTTGTTAGACATTAACGAACAAATTATACCTTGTTTTGTTCTTGAGTTTTATTGTTAACTCACTTTTACCTATAATCCTAAAGGTCAATTTGTTGTCAACTTTGTCATTCAAAATAAGTCATTCTCCCTCACTCTTGAGGAATTCGGTAAAATTCTAAAAATACCATTCAAAGGTCAAGCCTCTACCACCGAAATGTGGTCTCTTGACCATTTGTCAGTAAGTGTTCCCAATAGAGGTCTTTATAAAACCAAACCTCTATCTCCTAGAGTCATTAAGTCCCTTATCCAAGTTCTACGACAAGGTCAAGAGACTCGTACCAAAAATAAGAAAACCATTGTCATTGGTGAAAATGAAATTTTAACCCGAGAGATTCAAACTTATATGAAACCTTGGGTTGAGATTATTCATGAAAATGCCATTTTTCTAGGAGGACATAGGGATCATGTCTCCGCTTGTCTTTGTCACATGCTTTATTGCATTGAAACATCCACTCCTTATAACCTAGCATTTTTCATTCTCAAAAGAATGGAAAAGACTCGATTCAAACCTAAGGAACTCTTACCTTATGGAATGCTCTTGACTAGGTTATTCAAACATGTCGTGTCCGTCTCTCCTGAGCTAGCATTTGATCATTATCTCTCACATGATCGAGCTATGCATCCACTCGCTCCTCACTATGAGCGAAAGACGCGAGCGAATCGAGGCAAGAAAAGACCTCGTGAGTCAAATGCTAGCTCCTCCTCCACCACTCAAAATCATCCCTCCTCATTTCTTCCACTTGATCACATGGTTGACGAAAATGATGATGAATCATTTCACTCCAATTCATCTTCTCCCTCTTAATAATTTTTTCCTTCATCTAATGTTGCTTCTCGATTCTGTCAAAACCCTTCTCATGAAAGTCATGACTTGAACACCCTTTTATCCGAAACCATAACTTTTCAAGCTCAACAACTAAATGCTTACCGAGACGGATTAAGGTCAATTGGACAAGCTCTCAAGAACATGATAGGAGGAAAAAGGAAGTAAAGATGTTGACATAACTTCTAAGAAACTATTACTATTATTATTATTATCTCTCTTATCCAATACATTATATTTCTTTTTATAATTTGAACTAGAACAATGAATGATGACTTCCGAGTGTTAGGATGATCTTTAAAATAGTTTTATCATCCTATAAATGTTTTGCTAGTTGACAATTTGTGTTCTTATATGAATTTTATTAAGACTTATTAAAATTGCATGCTTAAGATTAATGATTGATGCATTGTTACTTTAAAATTACTTAATTTTTTACTAGTATGAGATGTGATACTTCTAAGGGAGAAAACTGGGAAAAATTTGCTCTCTCCAGAAAATGGCCCCATAACTCATCAGGCGCCCCCATATCATTTCTGGATCGCCCAACGATATGGGACCGCCCACAGGAGGGAACAAATTTTTTTAAATGTTTCTCTTTTCCTGTATCTTTGACCACCCTAGTCCTAGACTCTTGCTGGAACTTCCCTCTTTGAACACACAATTTCTTCAATCTTCATCTCTAACACCATGCTTTGCCATTTCCTTCTACCTTTTTCATTATTTAAACCATCAATCTTGTTCATCATCACCATCTTCCTCATATTCTCTTCTTCTTTCACCCAAATGTCTTGCTCAAATCATCACCCAAACTTTTCGAGAAAACCAAAAATGTCAGTTCGTCAAGTATGGAAACGTAAGACACCTCTTCCAAAATCATCACCTACTTGTCATAATGACTCACCACCACCACCTCAAACTAATACTCCTCACTCTATCTCACCACCTATGAACTACTCTCAAATAGATCGAATTATTAATCAACTCCACACCATCTCTACACTCATCGATTCTCAAACTCCTACACTACCCTCTTTACCATATGTATTGGTTCCACCTTCTATAAATGCTCAAGTAGGGTGTCATGCTAGTTTTTGTCATTGTTGTAGGTACACCACCAACCACTTTTAATCATTAAGAAATGAAATTAATTTCATTCAATTCCTTGTCAGCAGTCTCATACCTCAATCACAAGTCCATCACCACAATGATTCACCATCTCCATTATTCTCACTCTTCAATTAATCACTCCCAAATGATTAATTTGCTCAAATAAATGTTCACTACCTTTTGGGTATCACATCTTATGAAGTTAAGAATCATCTACTTGTTTAATTTTATTGGATGCTCTAATTATGCTATGTTAGGTTATGATTATCTTATGATGTATCTTCATATATTGTCCTATATGGCTATATATGCTCTTCTTAGAATTTGAATGAACTTTATTTATGAGTTTCCAAAAGTGTAGATTATAATATTAAGATATTTGTCATGCTCTGTTGGCTTGCACTTGTACTTCTAACCTTGTTTTGTAGTAAATAAATTATCATAAGATTGATCCCTTGGTGCCCCGAACGAGGGGGAGCATACATCAAGTGGGAGTCTTTAATCGTCGAATTCTTTCTCTCTACTACAATCAGACGATCAGCCTTTTTGGATTCAACAAAAAGGGGGGAGAAATGGAATTAAACTCATTAGTAATTTATAAACCTCCAATTTTATACTAAATGAGTTTATATTCTGTCATCATCAAAAAGGGGGAGATTATTAATACAAATAATGTCTAAAAACCTTATTTATATTTTTCGACCTCTCGATGTTTTGATAATAACAAAATGTAAAAACGTTTACGATAAAAATAAACGTTTATAAATTACTAACCGTAAAATTCTATTTCTAAGATTAATCACTTAAGGTATGGATAAACAAATCATTAAACATGATTAGTGATTAAGAAAATATTTTTCTTAAACCTTGCATTTCTACAAAAAAAATTATAAAAATATAAAAACAAAATATTTATTTATAAAAGAAATGTATTATTAAAATAATAAATTTGAAATCAGATTTTCCCTCCCAAAATGGAAGGTTCGAAAACAGATAACACTTTCCCCACAAAAAGACAAAAAGATGAGCGTAGTCTACGGCGGCCCCCTTATATATTAGGAACCGCCGGGACCGCCGCCAGCACAACAACTCTTTTTTCTCCTATAAATACTGGGCCACCCCATCTGAAAAACAGAACCTCTTGCTACGAATTTTCTTAGATCTACTTTTCTCTCTTATATCTTTCTTTCTAAAACACATATCTTAATCACTAACATACCTTGATCTTGTTTTAAGTGATTAATTCTTTCTTCCTCCCTTCTTCTTCTAATCAAGTGCAAGAGAAGAACAATCGTATTCTTCTACATACGAATTGTTATTAAGTGATCTTCTTCTTCCTCCTCAAGATCACAAGTCTTTATTATATTAACTTTGTGTTGTTGTGTAAATTGGATTGTGTGTAGATCTAATTATGTAAATTGTGTATTTGTGATTTGGATTGTGTGTCAATCCAAGAGTATATATCTTGTGAGTGTGTAAAGACTTAATGAAGTCTTAGATTAGTTCTAGCTAAGATTAGGACTCGACATCTAGCTTAGTGTCGGAAAAGAAAGTAATAATCGACGTGTAAACGATTTTCTCAGCCTAAAGGGGGCTTGTTGACATAGTGAAATCTCAAGTGGAGTACTCGGGGAGTGGAGTAGGAATGAAGAGGTGCTTCGTTGCCGAACCACTATATATCTTGGTGTCTTGGTTTGATCGTTTCTTTCTCTATCTCTCTATATTATTATTGTTTAGTTAGTTCATTACATTAGATAGTTTAGTTGTGATTCATATTGTTGATTGATTAACATACAACTCGAATCAAAGCATTTTATAAGCAAAGTTTTAAAATGATCAAATTAACCAGTAAACTATTCAACCCCCCCTTCTTGTTTCCTACAATATCAACAGCGATACAGACAAAAGTTGGTTTTCTAAGACCTAACATGCATATTCATCACAAAAGGCAACACCACTAAGATCTACATCCTAGGTAGCATACAATCATAAATAAACACACTATAAGGTTTAGCCAAGCATGTTGAAGGTAAAGTAAGAACAGATAAGAATCACACAACAAGACATATTGAATAATTAAGATAGTCTTAATTGATTAAAACATAAATTAAAGGAAGTACAATAGGGTTTTGAGGCCCTAAAATTGTCCCTAACAGCTGTTAAACGAACTAGGATTCGTCCCTTTCTTTTATTCTAAAGTTACACACTTAAAACCTTAAAAATGGATTTGTGTATATAGGAAAATCGCTGTGACAGCGTCGCGTTTTAATAGTGATGCCGTCATGAGAAAAAGATTCTAGATCTTAGGCTAGGTTGTGCATTCTGACACCGTCTTGAGATCTTGTAACGCCGTCTTGGTATGAGTTATGATGGCGTCACATGTAATCTGTGACACCGTCTCCAGCTGCTGAGTAGAAATTCTTGAGATATGTTGGTGTATGTTGGGATTAAAAGCTTTATAAGGCTGTTTGGAATTACTGGTGCTCTTATCAAAGTTAGTGCTACTCAAGAAGAAAGGTTTGTGTTACTACTACTAGCACAAAGATTGTGAAAAATACTCTAAGTAGTTAGTAATACCAGTATAAACTTAGTACTGCTAGTGTAACTTAGAACTGCTAGTATATGTTAGTACTGCTAGAGTAAAGTTAGTACTGCTAGAGTAAAGTTAGTACTGCTAGTAAAGAATGAAGAAAATATTCTAAGTAGTTACTACTTCTTGTACACAGTTAATGCTGCTGGTGTATAAGTTATTGCTGCTAGTGTTCAGAGTTAATGATACTGGTATAAAGTTACAACTATTGAAAGATTACAACTGCATAAGGATTAAGACTGCTGAAAAGATAAAGACTGATTGGAGATCAAGAATACTTATGTGATAAGTATGAGATATTTTTGTAAAAGATACGCATAAGTTATTTGTTTAGAAGATCATGATAACTTAGGAAAATATTGTAAGCCAGTTAGGACTCCTTGGTGTATAAAAGGAGGTCCTAGGGCATATAGTTAGATATCTAGAAATCATTTGTTTTGATATCAATATAGCTTCAAGGTTTTGTAACCCTAACACTATTAAAAGTGTTCGTATTATATTGAGGCTGAAAGTTTGGTAAACTGTTTGTTATTAATCTTATTTATTATTGTTTCATTGAAATTCTTCTTAGTATCATTGACTAAATTCCGCATAGTCTTTGATATTCATAATCAAAGTTTCTATCATAGTTGTTTTGGATTTATTCAATACAACTTAGGCTTATACAAGCTAAGAAAGATCTATTCTATTGGGATCAACAAGTGGTATTAGAGCTTGTGAGAAGCTTTGAATAAGAAGAACATTTACTACACACAAGATCTACTTTGTCAAGAAGCAATGGATTCTCAATCTACTCAAACCATCAAGCTACCCATACTCCAACCTAGTGAGTATGATCTCTGGAAGATGAGGATGGAGCAATACTTACAGTGTATTGATTACACTCTATGGGAGATCGTAGAAAATGGTAATGCACCCATAGTAACAAAAACTATTGATGGTAAGGAGACTGTTATCCTTCCTACAAGTGTTGAAGAGAAGGCACAAAGAAAGGCAGAGTTAAAGGAAAGAAGCACTTTATTGATGGCCTTACCTAATGAGCATCAATTAAAGTTCAACTCATACAAGGATGCTAAGACACTTATGCAGGCTATTGAGAACAGATTTGGAGGTAATACTGCTACAAAGAAAACTCAGAAAAATATTCTGAAGCATCAATATGAAAACTTTGCTGCATCCAGCACAAAAGTGATTGAGCAAACCTATGAAAGGCTTGAAAAGATAATTAGTCAACTGGATATGCATGGTGAAGTTATCCCTCAAGAAGACATCAATCAGAAGTTCTTGAGAAGTTTGTCATAAGAATGGACTATGCATACTATTGTGTGGAGGAACAAACCAGAGATTAAGACATTGAGTTTGGATGACCTCTTTAACAACCTAAAGGCTTATGAATCAAAGGTCAAGGGGACATCTGGCTCAACTATAAACTCACACAATATAGCCTTTCTATCCTCTGGCAGCACTAATAGTGCATCTAGAACAGTTAATACTGCTAGCACTCAGGGTGCTATTGATAGCTCAACAACTGTTAAAAATTTAAGTGATGTTGTGATTTATTCCTTCTTTGCTAGCCAACCAAGTATTCCACAGCTAAACAATGAAGATCTACAACAAATCAATTTTGATGATCTAGAAGAGATGGATTTGAGGTGGAACATTGCTATGTTGACTATAAGGGCAAGAAGATTCCTAAAGAATACTGTAAGGAAGCTGGACATGGCTAACAAAGAAATAATTAGGTTTGACAAGTCTAAGGTGGAGTATTTCAACTGCCACAAGAGAGGACACTTTTCAAGGGAGTGCAGGACACCCAGGAATCAAGACAACAAGAACAGGGAACCTATCAGAAGGACTGTGCCAGTTGAGGAAACTACTTCAAATGCCTTAGTATCTTAGTATGGTGGCTTTGGCTATGATTTGAGTGACCAAGCAGAAGAAGGTCCAACCAGTTTTGCTCTCATGGCTTATTCTTCAACAAGTTTGATAAGTGTTAAATACACATATCCATTTATACCTAAAATGGCCCAAATAAGCCCAAAACAGACCAAAAATGGCAACAATATGCTTGTATTTATGTTTTGTGTGTGCATGTATGGATATATCAAAAATCACAAGAAAACCATCAAAAACGGGCAAGCACGGATACGAGAACGAAAGAGTGTACAAAAGCTGGAAGCAAAGCCATGAAAAAGTCAACCCTCAGTTAAACAGTCAAATAAAAGTCAAACCATGGTCAACAGAAGTCAACCATAAAAAGACAAAATCCCTAAATTGCCATTTCAGTCCCTCAACATTTAGAAAAGTCCAAAAATAGTCCCTAAACCCTTATTGGGCCTCAAAACCCTAAATAACCCTACCCGGATACCAAAGCCCAAAACCCTAGCCCATTTACTCTTTTTATAAACCACAGGGACCAATCTTGCAATTTTCCAAACCTGATTTACACTACAAATGGGATTAAGAAAGAGAGGGGCTATTAATGTCATTATCTCAAAGTCATAACTGAATTTAACCCGTTTAGTTAAAATTTAGGCGCCAAGAACAGGGTACTATTCACCCGTCTTCCCCATTTTCACCATGGGTCAATAGCAAAGGGCAAATGGGAATTAAAGGCTAATTAAAAGGCGCGAAGAACAATTTATTGTTCATTGTCGTCCCAAAGTTACCACTCACTCTTAACAAAGGGCTTTTCTTAATTGAAGGTTAAAATGGACTATTCAAGTGTAGTTCAATGAATTGGCAAGGACAAATTAGTCATCTCCTAGCTCTAATTAAGTTCATACAATCAATCAAACCATGTCAGAGCAAGAAAAGCACAAGGGAGAAGTGGGATTTACTCTTGGATCACTCAGAGAAGTAACACAATGTCACATCAAAGGAATGACACGCTGGCTATCCTTAGTTACACACAAAATGATCAAACGGCTCATATTTGTGATCCAATGATTGGGAAATTGATTGGCTGAGATCAAAGGAGCGGGGGATAGGATTTTTAGGCCTAGAAGCTTCATCAAAGGCTTATAAATAGGACCTCAGCTCACACACACGAGGATCATCTTTTTCTTGTATTTTTTAGCTAAATTTAGTTTGTTAGGTTTTTGATTAAAATGTAATTTGAATCTCACTTGTGACCTCTTTTTGATTATCAATAAAAAGTCTCTTTTAGTTTTTCATAAGTTTTGTCATCATCTATAAGCTTTTGTGTCCTCAATTTCATTACTAATGTCCATAAGCTTGTCATAAGCTCATATAAGCTCTTGTGAGTCTTTAAGCTTTCAATTGAGCTAATAAATCAGTTTATAATCTACCTTAACTCTAAAACGAGCTTCATTCCTTGACATTTGGATTTATAAGCTTTTGGAAGGGAGATCTAAAATGGAAGGATCTCCATGGACATTACTAGCTTATCCAATTGGATAAGCTAGAGCTTGTTGCTGCTATTATACCTTGTGCTTCTGTTTTGCTGAAGCAATTGTAAGTTCTCTCTTTTAAAATTACTTGTCATTTAAATTCTAGTTCAATATTGGCTTAATCAATAGTTTACTTTGTTTATCTGTTTATATAGTTGCTTATTTGTGCTTATTACTCTTTGCTAGAGCTTATTTAGTGCATTTGATTATCTGTTTTTGCTTAAATTAGTTTAGATCTTGCTATAGTTTAGTGTTTCTTAAATTCAGTCATAAAAACATAAAAACACCAAAAATAGTAGTATAACTTGTGGATTTTAAGTTTTAGCTAGAATCAGTTGTTAATTCATGTTTATTATGCTTATTATTAACTATTAAATATCTGGTAGTGATAAATTGTTCAATAGATTTCATTTCATAAGCTTTTTCAAAAACTGTCAAGTGTATAAAGGAGTGTTTGGCATAACTCACTTTGACCTCAAATAGTCAAAGTGAGCCTTGGTTTTTACTTGAGTCAGTTGTTAAATCATTAGAGATTAGTAAAAAATGAGTTTTCAAAAGTTAGATGTTAAATTTGATCAAGTTAGGAGTTAAAATGTGTGTCTCAGCACCAGGGCAGAAATTGCCATTTGATTTGCTTGTTTAAATATTGATCTGAGCTCTTTGAGCTATTGTTGTGTATATTTTGAGTTTGTCTCACTCCATTTGAGTGTGATAAGTGCAGGATTGCAAAAAGGGTACCTGCACTATTTGGTTTTTGCTTGTGTCAAGTGCATCAGTACTAACAAACAGTTAGTACTGCTGTCACTTTTTAGCTTAATTTTTAGCTTTTAAATGTAGGATTTAGAAGCTTAAATTTAGATATAATTTAGTTTTCATATAGCTTTAGTTAAGTCATAGCTTATTTACCATTTCATGCTTTATTTTCTAGCTTAATCTTGCTTTAAAAAGTAGCTCAAAAAACCTAAAAAGCCAAAAACAGTAGGATTAGGATTAGTGTTTAAATTTTTGATTTCTAGTCTTAAGGAGTTGATTTTATGATTCAGTTATATAGTCAATAAGTATTTAAGCTAGTTTGCAAAAGCTCATAATCAGAAATAGCTTATTGAGAATTTGAGCTTATATGGATTTTGTGCTTTTTGCTTAGTTTCTTGAGTTTAGCATTTTCACCTTCAATTTTAGTTAGCTTAATCTGTTTCTAGGTCAATTTACTTTTCATTTTTAGATTAAGCAAATCATAAGCTTGCTAGATCACCTTTTCTTTTTCAAATTGAGCTTAAATTGAGCTTTTTACAAGCTTTTAAGTAAAACCAAGGGGAAACCCCCACTTTCTGTAAACAGCTTAAAGATAAGCTCTTTTTGAGCTTATCTTTGGTTTTCAGCTTATTGTGCTTTCATTAAAGTTGATCATCACCACTTGTTCTATAAGTTTGCTTTTATAAGTTTTTAATAATAAGCCACTTTTAAATCCATCTTAATTTTAAGCTTAAAATAGGACTAGTTGTGTGATCGGGTTAGCCCTCAGGGGTGGTTTTTGTAAATTTTGAGTTTAAATTGTTTTCACTGTTAGTCCTTTAGGGACTAGCATCGTTAGTCCTTTGTTAGTTTCAGTTAGTTAAAAATCTTTTATTTACTTTTTTAATAAATAATTAGGTTTTAGTTTTTAATTAGTTTAATTAGACTTTAATTAAAAAGTAAAAATTAGGGCTTTTATTTTTATAAAATTTCTCAACTTTTTCTTTTTCTAGTTTAATTTTTATAAATTTTTTAGGATTTATATTTTGAGCATTTTTATTATTTTTAAGTTTTTAATTAGTTTAAATTTTAGAAAATTAATATCTTAAAATCTAAAAAAATCAAAAATAGTGATTCCTTTTTCTAAAAATTTTCTTTTACTTTGTTTTATCTAGGAAAAATATAATTTCAATTATTTTCTATTTTTATTTTTTTTAGGATTTAATTAGATTTAAATAGTTTTTAATTAATAAAAAATTCAAAAATAATCAAAAAAATATTTTTCTTTTTCTTAAAAATTTCTTTTATCTTAATTTAGGTTTAGGAATTTAGTTTGCATTTTTAGGACTTAATTTTGATTTACTTGCTTATTTGTCGCGTTTTATTTGTTTCCCGTTAATCATTTTAAATGTTTAATTGCTTTTAATTGTTCAATTTTACTTGTTGCTTTTATTTGGTAGTTATAGATCATAAAAATATCTTTGCTTTCATTCAAATCATAATCCGAGCTTAAACGAGGTTTCAATTGCACAAGTCGTTGGGGAAACGACCCGGGTGATCATTCTTCCCGGTTAAATATACGTATTATATATTATATTATATATATATTTTTGAGAGTGAATTTAACCAAGGGTAACTTGGTAATTTTCTTAATTGCTCTTTGGAATATTATTATTATAGTATATTTTACAAGTATATATAAAACATACAATCAGTCGGATTTTACAATAACGAAGTTAAGAGTCTTTGTCCTTGAGAGAGGGGCATCTCCTATTGTGATTTCTAACAGAATTTCGCCAACGGACCAAGAACGTTCTCCCAAGAACCCTACTAGAGGAGTCTTCTTGTCCACTTTAGCGGCTTTGATGGTAGGATTGAGTTTCTCAAAGCAGTGTTCGTAAATAATCTTGCAGGAGCTTCCGCTATCCATATATATTCGCCCCACCTTTCTTCCGAATATCTTGGCCTCTATAATGACTGGTGCGTTATTCACCTTTTCCACTGGAGGAAATATGATTTCCTTTCCTCCGTAGTCGGTATTTTCTTGTGTGAGGCTCTTTGCGATATGTGTTTCTTGACTTACTATAAGTATGGGTGCTTCAGTGAGTGCAGCGCCTTTATCCTTTTTACTTTCCCCCTGTGTGGTGTCTTTTAGTTTAAATCTTTCCCCTGTGTGTGTCGGATGGACTTTCGTCCCTTTCTTTCTTTTTTATTCCTTTCACAAGGTGTAAAAGTTGCCTCGAGTTTATGGCCTCTTGAATCTGAATTCTGAGGTGTCTACAATCATTGGTATCGTGTCCGTAATCTTCATGGAAGTGACAATATTTGGACATGTCTTGCGACCTCTTACTTTCGAACATCTTTGGAGGTGGCTCAAAGCTTCTTGCAGCCTTTTCCATAGCTATAATTTCCTTCGGACTTTTTGACAGACTGGGAAGTAAACCATGGTTGGGTCCCCGATAGGGGGATAATCTGTCTTTATTTTTCTGTCCTCTGTTATTATCCTAGGAACTTTTCTTTAACCTTTCAAAACCGTCTCTTCGATCGTTGAAGACGCCATTAGTAGCTACCTCTCTTGCTTCAACCCATCTATAAGTTTTCTTCTTCAGACATTTGTAAGTGGATGGAAGGTCCGTGGAGAGATGCTCGACCAAACTTCTTATTCTTAAGCCATGAACAAAGGCTGAGATTCGTTGTTCTTCATGTAAGCCTAGGATTTACAAGGTATCATCCGTATATCTGGTGATGAAGGCTCGAGTGCTTTCGCCTTCTCTTTGTTTAATGTTGTGAACCGCCAGGTGTGTCTTTGTAAATTTATTTTGCTGGCTAAAGTGTGATCGGAACTTGGCTTTTAGATCCTCGTAGTTAAGGATGCTACCTGTTTTCTGACTATTCCACCATATGCGGGGGGAATCTTTAAGGGTGTACGTGAACATGTGGCAAGCTACGGGCATCAACCATTTCTGCATGCGGATAACCCCTTCGAAAAGGTGCAAGAAATTATCCGGGTCTGCTTTTCCATCGTAAGAACCAATATGGGAAGGCATTTTTAGCCCGTCCGAAAGAGGATAATCCTCGATCCAGCGAACAAAAGGGGTTACGGAACCTGCAGAGTCTGCGAAGGGTCCTGCAGGGTTTGGGTATGCAGGCATACTTGGTGGTGCGTACATAGGCTATGCATAGAAGGGGTAGCTACTCAAAGGAGTAACAATGGGATGTTGTTGGGATTAAAAGACTTCTTGATGATCTTAGAGTTACTGCTGCTCAGGTTAGAGTTACTACTGCTAAGCATAAATTAATGCTGTTAGTAATCTTAATGAAAAATATGCTAAGTGGTTAGTACTGCTAGTGTAAGTTACTACTGCTAGTGTATGTTACTACTGCTAGTATAACTTAGTACTGCTGATGAAGATTGAAGAAAACTTTCTAAGTAGTTAATACTGCTTGTACACAGTTAATACTGCTGGTATAAAAGTTACTACTGTTGGTGTTGAAAGTTAATGCTGCTGGTATAAGTTACTACTACTGAAAGATTACAATTGCTGGAACAGTTTATGCTGACAGAGAAAAGATCAAAGACTTATCAGAGAAAGAATAAAGATCGATTGATGATCAAGATTACTTAGTTGATAAGGATTGTTATTTATAGAATAGAGCTTAGAGAATATTCTAAGTTTTTGTAATATATTGTAAATCGACTAGGACTCCTTGGTGTATAAAAGGAGGTCCTAGGGCATAGAGTTTGGTATCACAAATTATACCAAAAATGAGTCATTCATAGAATTGTCATAGCTTCAAGGTTTTGTAACCTTAATACTAGTTAGAGTATTCGTATTAATACATTGAAGCTTTTGTTTATTAATCTGTGTATTCATTAGTATTACTGTTTCATTAAAGAATTATTCTTATATTAAAGATTAGATTCTGCATAATCTTTAGTATTATCAAACAAAGTTTCTATCATAGTTGTGTAGGATTTATCTTGCATAACTAAACCTTACACAAGCTAAGGAATTAAAGATCCATTTAAGTGGGATCAAAAAGTGGTATCAGAGCTTGTTGCTTTGAGAAACTTTGCTAAGAAGACATGGATCAAGACTCAGTACATATGGTGGTTGCATCAAAATTGCCTATGCTTAAACCAGGTGAGTATGAGCTTTGGAGGATGAGGATGGAACAGTACATCCAAATGGTTGACTATGCTCTATGGGAGGTCATAGAAAATGGAAACTCTACACTAAAAACAACACTTATAGAAGGTGTTGAGAAAGTAATACCTCCTACAAATACTGAAGAAAAGGCACAAAGGAGATTATAGTTGAAGGCAAGAAGCACTTTATTGATGGGCATCCCTAATGAACATCAATTAAAGTTTAACTCCATCAAAGACGCCAAGTCATTACTGCAGGCTATTGAGAAGAGGTTTGGAGGGAATGCTGCTACTAAAAATACTCAGAGGAATCTTCTAAAGCAGCAGTATGAAAATTTTACTGCATCTAGCTCAGAGGTGTTAGATCAAACCTTTGATAGGCTTCAAAAGCTTATCAGTCAGTTGGAGATTCATGGTGAAACTATCTCACAAGAAGATGTGAATCAGAAGTTCTTAAGAAGTCTATGTATGTCAACCACCAGGATTAGAAGATTCCGACTTTCCTGATAGAGTATATAAGGTTGAAAAAGCACTATATGGACTACATCAAGCTCCTAGAGCTTGGTATGAAACTTTGTCAACATATCTGTTGGACAATGAGTTTCAAAGACGGAAAATTGACAAAACCTTATTCATTAAAAGATACAAAGGTGATATTTTGCTGGTCCAAGTTTATATGGATGATATCATCTTTTGTTCAACAAAGAAGGAGCTATGCAATGCATTTGAGAAGTTAATGCATGGGAAATTTCAGATGAGTTCTATGGGAGAACTTACATTCTTTTTGGGATTACAAGTGCAGCAGAAGAAGGATGTCATATTTATTAGTCAAGATAAATATGTTGGTGAAATTCTAAAGAAATTTAGGTTTATAGAAGTCAAGACTGCTAGCACACCAATAGAAACTCAAAAGCCTTTGCTCAAGGATGAAGATGGTGAAAAATGGATGTTCATATGTATAGGTCAATGATTGGTTCATTGATGTATATTACATCTTCAAGACCTGACATCATGTTTGCAGTGTGTGCCTGTGCTAGATACCAAGTCAATCCAAAATTTTCACATCTTTATGCTGTGAAAAGGATTTTTAGGTACTTAAAAGGCAACCAAAATTGGGCCTTTGGTATCTAAAAGATTCTCCTTTTGATTTGGTAGCATACACTGATAATGATTATGATGGAGCAAGTATGGATAGGAAGTCTACAACAGGAGGTTGTCAATTCCTTGGGTGTAGATTGATTTCATGACATTGTAAGAAGCAGACGGTGGTTGATAATTCCACAACAGAGGCTGAATATGTAGTTGCTTCAAGTTGTTGTGGCCAAGTGCTTTGGATTCAAAATCAATTGCTTGATTATGGGTATAACTTTATGCATACAAAGATCTATATTGATAATGACAGTACTATATGCATAGTTAAGAACCCTGTTTTTTTAATTATAAAAAACAAAGAACACCCCCTACCATCACAAAATTGAGATTAGACATCACTTTATCAGAGATTCCAATGAAAAGAAGCTAATTCAAATGATCAAGATTCATACTGACAAGAATGTTGCAGATTTGCTTACAAAAGCATTTGATGTAAGTAGATTTCAATATTTGATTGCTAGTATTGAAATGCTTAATCTTTAAGATCTTTATTTTGGAAAATGGTAAGCTAAAAAGAATTGAGAGAAAGTACAAACAGACAGAGAGAATTTGTGAGAATAAAAATAGAAAGAGAGATGTGTGAAATAAAAACAGATAGAGTGATTTGGTGAGAAAAAGAATTGAGAGAAGTGGTGAGTTGAAAAACAAAAAGAGAGCTGTGTGATATAAAAACAGACAGAGTGTTTGGGTGAGCTAAAAGAATTGACTTGATGATAATTTATCAATTTGCATTTTTTGTTCGCTTTAAACACCCTTGAGTATAGTGCTTTAATCGTGTCCGTTAGGGTTTTCTTGTGATTCAATTATACGGCTTTCTGTCTTGAGCTATTCTTTGTTTGATTAGAAAAGTCTGATTAGATTTCGGTGTTATTTTTTTTCTGAGAAGTGTGCTGGTTTACAGCCGCGTGGTGAGATACTTTTTTTTTTTTTAGGATAAGTCGTTATCTCGTTTTTTTATGTCTGGAGTGGCTTTTTTTCAATTTGGTCATTTAGTTGCTTATTATTCCTCAACTTATCACATTCTTTCTTGTACCATCTCGACTAGATATCTTGTTGTGGAGATTTGTAGACATTTAACTGTATTTACGTAAGCTCTCTCTTCACACCCTCCTTGGGTCGTTATAGATCTTGCTGATAGAGGAGAAATAGCTGTACAGAGATGAGATACACTTTCAGTACGCTAGAGAAGATTCTTCTATGGAATTCTTTTCGATATATTTGTCTTAACGGTTATCAGAGGCGGAGATCATTTCTGTTTACTTCTGAGAAATATTGAGTATTAGTTTTTAGCAGAATCGAATCCATTTATATTTCAATTTGAGAACAACGTCAGCACTAGTTTTGTAGGCAATAGCATATTATGATGATGTTGCGTTTGCGTTCGGGTTGCGGAGGCATCAACCTCGGCCCAGTGGGTGATGTAGCTAATATACTATTCTGTTGGAGATATACGGGTAAGTGAGCGGAAGATTCGGGCCCATTTTTATGATAGTTGACGATTATAGAGAACACAATTGAGAGAATTAAGTGAGGTAAAAACAGAAAGAGAGGAAATAAGAATGATGGATATGTTTGAAATGGAATTGGAGTTAATGCTGGTGACTCAAAGTTACTGTTTCTAGGCATAACTTACTACTGCTGGTTGTAAGTTAATGTTGATAGGCTTAACTTAATGCTGAGTTACTATTGGTGGGTTACTTACTACTGCTGGTTGAAAGTTAATGCTGCTAGGCATAAACTTAATACTGCTGGTAAAAGTTAATTCTGCTAGGCATAAACTTACTACTGCTGTTGAAAGTTAATGCTGCTAGGCATAACCTACAACTGCTGGTGAATGTTAATGTTGTTGAGGGTATTTTCATAAATACTTCGATTAAGGGTTTCATTCACTCATTTGATCGATTTCGTACTTTCATATACTCTCGAATCATAAACCCTAACTCAATTTCATCATTAATCATCAAAACCCAACACAATAAAGACCTTATAGTTTGCTGATATTCATAATTTAGTCGCGTTTTTGCTAAACCCACTGAAAGTGATGGGTTTGAACAAATTGTTGATTTTCTGAACGCACACACCATAAAGTATGCTTTAACCGTTAATCCCACTATATATAATTCGTGCATTGGCAAGGAAAACTAGACTTCTCTGGTAGAGTATCACTCATGATTGCCAATTCAAAATGGGTGGTACAAGATCAAGCAAGAAATGGAGGTGAGGTATCTCTAAAAATTGCCAATGATCCTACATTACAACCTCACCATTACTCAACCATCATCATCCTCAACCCAAAATGGATAATACAAAACATCAAGAAGGCTAAGGCGTGAAGGACACTAAGATTCTGCTGTTTCAGTGGTACTAGTGTATCCCTATAAAGTCAGGGCAAGATTGAGAGTGTAAAAGAGGAGCCTAGTATGCAACTTAAAGGACTTGATGGATTTGTTTCTACTAAATTGCACAACAAGAGTGCTTGACCTATGAGATCACTAAGACTAATCAAGCTTAGGAGGATTACAAGATTTAAAGAAAGGATCGTCAAGATAGGTTAGAGAAGATTAGAAAGTGAGGGTCAATATAAAACTCATTACGCTTAAAAAGATTATACAAGGGTTGAGTAGATATGCTAACGAGTAGTTCTCTCTGAAGATGGCTAATTGATGTGATCAGGAGGATGCATCCAAACAGGGGAGGAAGGAAAAATTCTATGATACTTGATGTGATGAAGACATCACCCTGGAGGGGACATGTTCTATGCTGAAATGTTTAATGTCAATGACCTTAGATGGGCGGGTGATGAGGGGTGCGTTGTTGATAAGTGAAGTTACTGATTTAAATAGCTTGAGTATTTTTTAAAGAGTGCAAGACCAAGAACAAAATGGGGGTAGTTAAGCAAAAAGAGCGCCAAATGAATCAAGCTCAACAATGTATCTATAAACTACCATCACAGGTTAAGGGTAAGGTCTCAAAGTGATTAGGGGGTTAAGCAAAGTGAATAGAACCAGAGAAGCCTTTGGAGAAAGGAAATATCAGATTAAGTTTGGTATGAAGAAGAAGCTTTAAGGTACAAGCAAGTATGGACTTGAAGAAGCTAGGCTTGCACAGGGAGAAAGCGTAGGGATCGCTCAAAGTAGAAGTAGCCAAACTTTCGTGGGATGTCGGAAATTCAAGCAAAGATAGATGATTCAGTCTATAAATGGCTGACAGCTTTGCAGCAAGAACAAAGGAGATGTGGAAATTGAGAGAAAAGTCTATTTTCTTTTTGTAAAATATCGTTGGAGACAAAAGAAAAGTAAGCAATTTTGTAACCGGCTAATAAACGAGCAGAAGACTTAGAGAAACTAGACCACCTTTATAAGAGCTCAACAAAAGAATATTATGTGTATTACTGAATTAATATGGCATAGATGGATGCGCAAAGGAGTTAAAATCAACAAATGTCTTTGGCCACCTATACAGGAATTAATTGAAAAGCTTTTTCAGAGTGGTATACACAAACCTTTGATGACTTGAACAGAGATGGATGATGAAAAAAGGCGTACTACAATGGAAGAAGTACAAGAAAGCAGAGGCAGTAAAGAAAAAGAAAGCAGTTCAAAGAGAGCCAGTGATGATGAGACTTCAATAAGAGTTTACCAAGATGGTAAAAGATAGATGGATGATCAAGCAAGAGTAAGAACTCCAAGTTTAATGATGTTCTTCTGATGAGCGAGGACAGTAGTGCAGTTGATTACTATACCTTTACGTAATAAACTCCAACGCAGTGTTGACTGGAGATTGTATAACCGAAGGAAAGATCAGTAGCTATATTATAAGAGCTACCGAGGAAGTTCAAAAGAAGGTATAACTTTATTCAGATGTTAGAGCATTTGCTCAAGAACAAGATGTGGAAACTGTTGTGAGGAAAATGGTTAAGTCAGCATGTATACTTAAAGGCCTGGGGGAGGCTAAAGAGAGCTTATTCTTTGATTAGTGCTATGGGTTATGGGGGTAATCGAATAAGATTAAAGTTTGAATCCATGTAGAAGATTGCTCCTAGCTGTCGGAGGACTTAAGAGAAAGACAAAGTGATTGGTATTGGAAAGCTAATTTGATTTCATGGAGTACACTTTGTGAGGTTTCAAAATCTGCATGTCTTTATGTTGGTAGAGAAGAGATATCCCCTTACACCTGCTACAATCACAGATATGCTGAATAAGAAGCTGCAAGATGATCATTGAATGAAAAAGTGGCATTTTAGGATTTATTATGGTCAACATCCAAGTCGAGCCAAGGAAATCCCAAAATTGGCAGTGTTTGGAAGCATCCTATCCTGGTGATCTATGCAAGCTTAAATAAAGAAATTGATGAATTTGGATGGAAGATAACTAATCAAGTTTAAGGGAGGATTGTTGAGATTTAAAGACCTTTATGATGATCTTAGAGTTTCTGTGTTAAGGTCTTAGTTATGTGTTTAAGCAATAATATTGAGTGTTTTGTAATCTTAAATGAAAAATATGTCAGTAGATAGTCATGTGTGTGTGATGTAGAGATGATGAGAGTAAGTTACTACTGCTAGAGTATATTACTACTGCTAGTTACTACTGGTAGTGTAACTTAGTACTGTTAGTATATGTTAATACTGCTAGAGTAAAGTTGGTACTGCTGGAGAAGATTGAAGAAAATACTCTAAGTAGTTATCTTCTGATGTACCACAGTTATGCTGTGGTGTTATATAGTTACTACTGCTTGTGTTCAGAAGAGTTAATGCTTCTGGAACAAAGTTTACAACAGCACAAGATTATCTACTGCTTCAAAAGGATATATAAAGGACTGCTCAGAGAAACGTTAAAGATTGTCTTATTGGATAAGTAGAGATTTTTTGTAAAAGTACGTATAAGTTATTGTTGTTTAGAAGATATGTATAACTTAGGGAAATATTTATCCATCTAGGATCTTGGCTGTCTAAAGGAGGTTTATCCTAGGCGTAATAGAGTTTTATGGTATCACAAGAAGAAAGTCAATCATAGAATTGTCATAAGCTTCAAGGTTTTGTACCCTATACTAGTTAGAGTATTTTATTATTATTTGAAACTTTTGTTTGTTAGTTCTTGTGTGTTAATTAGAATTACTATTATTGTAGAATTCTTCTTATATTAAAGAGCTAGATTCCACATAATCTCTTTAGTTATATACACAAACGAATAGTTTTAATAATTTATGAGGGATTTATCTTGCAATACCTATAACCTTCAAAAAGTACGGAATTCCCGACTCATTGAAGTGAGGAATCAAAATTTATAGTATTTTTCTAAAACCCCAATTTAGAAAGTCAATTTTACGATCCATTAATGAATTTAAATTATTTTAAAGCGGCAAAAGCAATATTTCTATAATTGTGAATCCTCGCGTAGAATACATTATATATGTTTCAAAATAGACCATTTGTTGTCTAAATCCTTTTACTATCAAATCTTACTAATTTACAAGAATAATGGTGCATTTGCTTATATCTTCTTCTTGAAAGTTCCATTTACTAGCCCTTAGTGGTTTTACAACCCTGAGAGTTAAAATCTACGAGCTTCAATTACTATTTTTGTCAAAATGTCGTATCTATTTCAATTTTAATGGTTTCTATCCATTAAGCCCTATGAGGACGTTACCGTTTCGTTAAAAATTCGGTTCATTAATACCATAAAAGAAACAAAAAGGGGTCCCAACTTTTTCTTGGTTTCTTGCCTTTTGCTTCTTTAAGAATGTTTAAAACTTTTCTTTAGGCGGGTGATCTTGTCTCTCATTTTGGAGGATCATTATCTTCTTGTTATCTTGAACTAGGACCCTTCATCGTTGAAGATTTTCATTTCCTTATTACTATAGGAAATAAATTTATCTCAAAGAAGGAAGGGATTCTTTATATCATTATCGTTATCCTCAGTGTATATCACAACAGAAAGAACTCATAAAGGCGAACTTTTGTTATGAACTTATACTACAGAGAAGCGCAATTTAGGTTTCAAGTAAATCTTAGAACCTTGGGGGTCCAATACATATATTAGGGTCAGATACTACCCCAACTTTGTAACTAAATTATAAGTAGTTTTATTTCATCCATAGTTTCATAGACTATCATATTTTATTTAAATCAGGGTTTACTTAACAGTTAGAGTAGTCGTTATAAGCGCTTTCTCCCACATGTATGGCCCTTTTTTCTTATTACCATACGTGGTTCTTATTTATTTTTTTTTTTTTTTGTTATATTTTTTTTCTTTAATTTTACTTTTTCTTTATTTTTTTTTTTTTTTTCTTTATTTATTTATTTTTTTTTGTTTCTCTTACGTTCTTTATTTTCTTTTTTTTTTTTTTTTTTTTTTTTTTTTTTATTTTTTATCTTTTTTTAATTTGTTTTTTTTTTTTCTCAATTTTTTTTTTCTTTCTTTTTTTATTTTCTTTTATTTTTTTTTTTTCTTTTATTTAATTATTTTTTATTTTATTTTTTTAAATTTTTTTTTTTTTTTTTTTTTTTCTTTTTTTTATTTTTTTTTTTTTGTTTTTTTTTTTTTTTACTTTTTATCTATTTTTTTTTTTTTTTTAGTATTTTTTTTTTGTTTATACTTTTATTTATTATTATATCTTTTTTTTTTTTATTTTTTTTTTTTTGTTTTATTTTTTCTTTTTTTTATTTTTTTTATATCTTATTAACTTTGTTTTTTTTGTTTTTTTTCTTTTTTATTTTTGCGTTCGATTTTTTTATTTTTTTGTTATTGTTTTTTTTTTTAATTTTTTTCTTTTTTTATTTTTATAGTATATTTAATATTTTAATAGTTATTTTTACTATATATTTTTTATTTTGATTTTTATTATTATTTAATAATTATTTCTTTTTCTTTATATTATTTTTTTTTTAAATTTTTACTTTTTCTTTTTTTTTATTATTATTTATTTTTTTTTTTTTTATTTTTCTTTTTTTTCTTATTTTTTATTTCTATATTTTTTTTCTGTTTTTATCTCTTTCTTTAATTCTTTTTTTTTTTATTATATTTTTTTTTATTCTTTTTTTTTTATTTTTAATTTATTTCTTTTTATTTTTTTTAAACTTTTATAATTATTTTTTTGTTGTATCTTTATTTATTTTCTTTATGTTTTTGTTTTTTATATTTTTTTTTTAGCCTTTTTTCTTTTTTTTTATTTTACTTTTTATATTTTTTTTTTTTTTTTTCTATTGTTTTTTTTTTTTCTTTTTTCATTTTTCTTTATTTTTTTTTTTTTTTTTTTTTGTTTTTTTTTTTAAGGGCTTTGAAATATGGCATTAAACAGACTCTATCTAATGCATGGTGTCTTTCAATAATTTTCATTGTTTGACAGTATTTACGAACATAATTTTCGGGTCCATATATTATTGCTATAACACATTAAATCTAGAAATAGAGAACATATTTTACCTTCGATATAACTTCGAACCACTTTGTTTTCGATATTAACGGTTGATTATCATGCGAAATTAGAACCTTAATGTGGACCTTATTCTTACCATATCGTCTCTTTAGGAAAGGATTTAAAACTAATTGTGGTCTATTGGCCCACATGAAATAAAATTATTCCCGTATTAAATAAACAGTGATTATTATTATTATTTTAGAAATCTATGTTTTAATCCTTATTCCCTCCTTTTCATTTATGTGTTAATCGTTTTATGATGAGTAGTGTTAGCATCATAACTTGTATTTTACAATGATCTTATTTTTAAGCTTGGCTTGGAGAGGTGAAAGTCGGGGACGATGAATTTATCCATTTGGACATTTTTTGTGCTTTTTGTTCCGTGATCCTAAAAGTTATCAATGAATAATGAAAGCAATACATTATGTCACGCATGAATAAGTTGTAAGTTGTAAATTAGAAAAATCATAAAAATGGAAAAAGTTTTGAAAAATGGGAAAATGGCGTGTTTTAAAGCTTGTAATTTCTTAACTCTCCCCACAAAAGTCTTTGCTACTTTTCAAAGATTTAGTTTAGGGAGGTTTTGAGGTATTTAGTTTTAGAGCATATAATATTGCGTGAGGACACAGCAATCACTAAGTTTGGGGAATTTTGATATGTGAGAAATCACATATTTTTTGTATATCAAAATAAGCCCTAAAATGATGAAAATGTGCATAAATATGCTTGTATATGTGTGTTTTGTTGTTTGGTGATGTGTAGGTACGGATATTGCAAATATCACATGAAAACGGTCAAAACCGGACAAACACGGATACGGGAATGGAAAGAGTGCTCAAGAGCCGGAAGTTTGATAGCAAAAAGGTCATCAAAAGTCAACCCTTGGTCAAATCACAAAATGCCAAAATCCTCAAAATACCTTTAATGTTAAACAACTTTCACCAAAAGTCCTTAAAACCCTAACACCGTTAGTCCTTTTATTATAAAAGAACTAACGGTCGTTATCTCATAACTAAACCCTTTTACCTAAACCCTTTTTACCCAGCCCAAAACAATTACCCATGGCCCATTTTCCTTATATAAAAACCCAAGTGTTAGGTATATTTGTATTTATTAGTTCTTACTGGTAGGTATGTAGTTCTTACTGGTAGAGTAATTGCTACTGTTAGTATTAAAGTTCCTACTGGCAGGTATATAGTTCCTGCTGGTTATATTATTAGTCCTGGTAGAGTAACGTAGTGACTCTGGGATAAGTTCTAGTATGGATAGACATGAGAAGTAATAGATAGACTCATGCAAACGTAATTCTAGGAGAATTAGTTTAGGGTTTCATATCTATAAATGAAACCACACGGTTTAGGCTTGATAGATGATTGAAAAATCAAGAAACAGTTTTACGATTAATAGAAAAGATCCATAGAGGATCAAAGTATTGTTTTTAGTAATTCTTCTTTAGCACTATTATTTATTTTCCGCGTGAATAATAGATTGTTTTGTTAGAGTCTCTCACAGAGTTACTTTTGATTACATTAGTGCTCTATATCCTTCACATGCTTAAAAGATCTATCTAGGGCTGAGACCTACAAGTGGTATCAGAGCCTGGAGAGAGTCTCTGTTGAAGAATAATTACTGTTCTTGCTCCTAAACCTTTACAATGACTTCACCGTATCCCACACCACCGTTTACTGTACCATCACCATCCGAATCTTCATTCTCCATCCCAACAACATCCGAACCAGTATTTTCTGTGGCAACTACTGAACCTGTATTTGAGTCACAAACTTTCCACTCCGCACAACCCTCTCAAAATAGTCAGCCTCAATTCCAGCAATATAATTCAACCGTTTCAGCAGTAATGCCAAATTTTCTTATTTGAAGAAGGACGAGTATGAAACATGGGCAATGAAGATGGAATATTGGATAATGAACAGTGACTGTGGAACATTGTTCTTCATGGAAACAGCAGAAAACGGACCGGCAGAGATCCTAAAGGCAACATCATGATTCTTCCTCCTGTCACTATGGAAGAACAAATTGCTGTCCAACGAGAGACAAAAGCTAGAACTATTCTACTTCAGTCGAGGATCACATGGCTGGCTTTCATCATCTTGATGATGCTAAGGATATCTGGTTGGCAGTAAAAGCCAGATTTGGAGGGAATGAAGAGTCAAAGAAAATGAGAAAGTCAATGTTCAAGCAGGAGTTTGCAGACTTTAAGATATCTGAATCCGAGGGCTTGCACAAGGGATATGATATGTTTCAGAAGGTGCTGAGTCAACTTAATCAAATGCAAGCAAGACCAGATAATGAAGACTGCAACATGAAGTTCCTTAGAGCTCTACCACCTTCTTGGTCACAGGTGGCAATCACCCTTAAAACAAAAGGTGGTCTTGATTTCTTAAGCTTTGATGATTTGTATAACAAGCTTAGGACACTTAAGATTGATGTGAAGGATGGTTCTAGCTATGATTCAAGAGTTCCTGCTGCTCCTACACACTCAGCTTTCATTAGTGCTGCAAGCACTAATTCCAAGTGGTCAACTGCTGATTCCAAATGTCAACCTTCTTCTGTTAGCTATACCACTACTTCTTCCTCAGCTGATGTTTCAGGCAATGTTCTTGAAAATGTTCTTCACTCTTTTGTTGCTGAAAGTGATCCATAACAACAGATCACTTATGAAAACTTTGACCAAATTGGCAAGTTGAATTTGGAAGAACTTGACATCAAATGGCAGATGACAATGCTTTCGGTTCGAATCAATAGATTTGAAAAGAAGGCTGGTAGAAAATTCAAGTTTAATAACAAAGATGCTGCCAGATTTGATAAAAAGAAGGTCAGGTGCTATCAATGTTCAGAGTTGGGACATTTTGCAAGAGAATGTATAGGGAAGAAGGTGGATTCAAAGACAAGGTATTCTCAATTTAAGATCAAAGAACTGGAGGAGTCTGAGGCAAGGTTTGACAAATGGAAGAATTCTTCCAAAAACCTGAATAAACTAATCAATAGCTCCATGTCCTCTAGATCAAAATTTGGTTTAGGATATGGAGACACTTTTGGAACAGATGAGGTTTTTGATCTCTCTGCACCTAGTATCTTTGACTCATGT
>BQNB010057454.1:17999-38208 GCA_026074375.1 Tanacetum coccineum | reverse complement strand
GTTTGGAGGAGTGGAATAACACTCACACGGTGAGTGGGCTTGTGAATGGTGAAGAATCACCTTACTCCGTCGAGTCTAAGGCAAAGCATCACTTTTTAACATTTAAAATAAAATAAAATAAAAACTCAATTTCCTTCATTTGACGAATTTTTTGATGAAAAAGATGGCGGTGCAGTAACATGACTTTGGATCCCGCCAAAAAAGTGCCATATATGAACGATGTGGGGTGTTGTTTTATTGCACCTAATTCTTATGCGTGTGTCGATCGTGTTACATGCTCAATAATGTTACATTGAATGATAAAAGGTGACATTAACTAGTTTTGAAACTTAAAATACATATACGGAGTATTATTCATCCAAAAATATATTTGAAAGTTTGAAATCTGCTGTATTTGTTTACACGGGTGGTGTTTCGTTTTTGGTAGGCTCGGAGTAAACTTAAAATTTGGTAATGATAAAAAAAGGGGGCTAAAAAGAAATACTACTAGTATATATTAGCTGCTACTTTGTAGATAATTACTTTGTGGTCTATGTTATACGAGAAATGCTACACTCACAAAGAGTTTACAAAAAATAATCCACATAATGACTTGGTAATGACTTTGGTCCAATCACATTGCTTCATAATCTTTCATTTTACTTTTTTACCCTCCACGCTTAATTGACAAATCATTTTGTGAATATATTTTTGTAAGAATTTTGTGGATCTAGCATTGCTCATGTTATACATACTCCTAAATAAATATCGGCACCTTTTTTTTCGTCATTTTCTAATATAGTTTTTGTTATAAAATTACATAACTAAAAGTACGGAACAAAAAAGTATAAAACTTGATTAATCACTATTATCAAAAGACATAAAACACGAAACAAAAAACGTAAAAAACACTCGCTTTTACTGTTTCAAATATTAGGACTTTAAATAGAATGGATGAACATATAAAAGCTCCTTAAAATATTACAGTAGGACTTTACAATAACACAAGCCAAACACTTCCTAGAAAATATAAACTAAAGCTCTTAGTTAATGATATAAATTTGAGGAGAGTTATTTTTAGTACCAATAATTTCTTTAATATCAATCACGACCAGCATTAAATATTTTTCTATAGACAGACACTTTGATATACTTTCGATAAACTATTTTTCCCTTTTTTAACGTTTTTTTTTTCTTTTCGTTTTTTGGTATATTTTTTTCTTTTTTTATTCGTTGTTGAAACTTGCATGAGAAATCACATGTGATTAAACATTAGTTTGAATATTCAAATAAAATCACATTTGATTTAACACTAATATCATATGTGATTTAACACTAATATCGAATTGCTTGTGATTTTATTAGAATAATATATCATATGTATTTAACACTAGTATCATATGTGATTTAACACTAATATATTGAAAGTTTGAAATCTGATGTATTTGTTTACAAGGATCGTGTTTGGTTTTTGGTAGGTTTGGAGTAAACTAAAAATTTGGTAATGATAAAATAGAAAAAAAAGGCGAAAAGAAATATACTTGTTGGGTTAGTTCAGTGTCATTCAGTCTCTCAGTAGATTTAAACATAAAATACCCTAAGTCAAGTCTTGCTGAAGACAGTTCAGCTTCAGCTCTTCAGGCACTTAGATGATCAAGTATTATCTTCACTTCAGCTTATGTGGTTGTTCAGAAGCTGAAGAAGGCCTTAGCAAGAGCTTCATTTCAGCTTGGTTGGCAATGCCAAGCTGAACGATGTAGATCTCCTCTTAGAAGCTAAAATGAAATGTTTATCTTCTAGAAAGTTTACAAAGCGGGAAAAAGATATGCTTTATATCAAAAGGAATAAAGCATATCTCCTTGGGAGTGACTTCTTTCAAAGTTGGTATAGAAAAACAACACCTTTCCATAAAGGACCGTTCCTAGTACCTCAAAACATGTCAGCATTAAATGAGATCTCAATCACCCATCAAATACTTGACATGTGTCCTAGGAAACCTCTTGTAAACCCTAATTTCCTTAATATAAAATAGAATTTGTATGAGAGTACATATGCATCTCTTGCAATTAATGTGAAACACATTCAAGAGCTATTTACTCCTTGAATCAAACTATAAAACCACTTAGGCTTCAACTTTAGTGTTGGTTACAAAGTTTGTTCTTAAAGTTGATACCTAGGTTTGAGTTTAAGTTAGAGAAGAGATCACCAAATTGTCATTAAACTACTTTGCTATTCCGCAAGCAAAGTATGTCATAAATTCTTTATTCATTCTAATAAGAATTTATACGTTAAGAAGTTTATCGTGTGTTGTTTTAAACTGTTCTTATTATTTCATATATGGTTGTTTAAAACATACACTTTGTTGCTATGGAATGTGATTAGTTTAACATGATAAACCATATATCACATTTAAGAGGACCAACAAGTGGTATCAGAGCGGTTTGATTTATAAAACATTTTCAAAAAGCTTTTTATAAACTGCTTAAAAGATTTTTAAAGTCAAGATCCATAAATGGAAGCAGATATACCACAAACTCTAAAATATATGTGTGGCCAGTTAAATACTGCTCCCTTACTAGAAGTGGAAAACTTCACAAATTGAAAGAAAAGATTCATGTGCCATATAGTTGATATTGAACCTCAATACAAAAACATTATTTTCAATGGTTCATATGTCCCAATGACACCTGGTGTGCGAAAACCTGAAGCAAAATAGACAGACAATGAAAAAAGGCTGCTAAATTAGATCAGCAACTTAAATGTGTCATTATGTATGTCACTAGATGACCAATGAATTCTGTTATCAATTGTGAAACAGCAAAATCAACATGTGATGACCTGATACTATATCATGAGGGCCTCTCTAATGTGAAAGAAAATATGGTCATAGACCTTAAGTTGTGTTATAATACCTTCAGATTCAAGGAAGGTGAAAATCTTACATAAACTTGCACCATATACAAAGCCTTGATGAATGAACTAGTAAATGATGGTATCAAACTTTCAAAGCTTAAAATAAATACTGGTTTTATCACTTGGTTACCAAAGAAGTGGCTAGGTTTCTGTCAAAGTATCAGAAATGCTAACCATGTTAGGGATTCTGAGCTTGCTTCTCTAGTTGGCAAACTCAACTATGAAGAAAACCTAATTGACAATATTTATGATACTTAAAAGTAAAAGTCTATAACCTCTGCCACACCCTTATCAACTGCTATAGCAATCCGTAATTTCTTGTCATTATTTAACCTTGTAATTTTTACTATTTATTTTAATTTTACGTTAAATTAAAATTTAACGAATAACCGTATAAGTTATTCCGCGTACGTCGTAAAACGTACATTAAACGTGAACCGACTCTAAACTAAATATTAGCCTACATGCTCTAAGTATTTTTATTATTTTACATATTTACATTATATGTTGTATTTTATTTTTCACTTTTGCGTTTATCTTTCGCGTTTGCGTTTTAACTCTTGCAATACCCTAGCTTTATGTACGTTAGCCTTAACAATACCTACCTAAATAAAAATTTAACACAAACTCCCTTTTCCCTTGCTAAAAATGCCCCAACCACATGGACACTTGTCCATGTGGTGGGTTAAGCTCAAGTATGTGTCATGTATAGACACAATACATGGACACATGTTCCACCAAGTTTGCATGTCTTGACTACAAACTCCCATAGTATCTCATTTCTCAAACTAACAACAAAATACATCCCTTGTCTCTCCTCTTGTTTGCCGTCCCATATCATCAACACCAACACCATTTCTATCAAAAATATGCAAGTAGTATTAACTAAGGTTGAAGATTTAAACCCTATCTAGTGTTCTTGGTATTATTCTCTTCAAAAAAAAATCATAAAGACACATCATATTCTTAGGAAAAGTAGATATTCATCAAGGGGTTACAAGAGTATAGCTAGTGATTTTATAGATTTTGGGTTGATTGTAAGAGTTGGGGATTAAAGATTTAGTAGAAGTTCTTGGTTATTTCTTGATTCCATCATACTACTCCTTTGTAAGGAATCAATATTTTCTTATTCACTTGTGATTTATTCATGTTCTTTATTCATTTTCTGATATTTATATGTATATATTGTACATATTTTATATATTATTTGTAAGATTATACTTTGTATTTGGTGATTGAAACAAGAAAAACACTAGAACAACATGTTTTTTATCAAAAGTATATGGGACAGTTTTGATCAGTAGCATTACTAGAGTATTCTATAAAAATAAGTAGACCTTGAAGCTTAGGTAAAAATATAAGGTTGTAGTTCTATGTTTTGGCTTCGATTCTCCGGGTGGCACACGTCGTGACGATACCCAATGATTTAATTAGAAAATAAACGGTAACGGTGTGTCAAATTTACTGTAACATTCCGTATTTTCAGGTCTTTACTCCTATAACTTGTACAGAACCCACTGTTGGTATAAAAAGATAAAATGTAGAGGACGTCTTACCTTAAATTTGGCAAGTTGAACTAGCCCTAACAAACTTGTAGTTTAGGAGTTACGGACTTTTTCGCGAGACTGTTATTATCTGGTAATTTCCAGCTTTGACACTTGATAGTATTTTGGCCATTTGACCTCATTTACATAAAAACCGAGGTGGTCGGACCCACATATCGGATAAATAGACTCAATTAACCTTCCGAGGACGTAAAAACCAAATCGAGACCGTTTACGGTTTAGGACACACGGATTTATAAGCCGGGTTAAAAATCTGAAAACTATCAACTTATAACTAGGGCTTGTAAAATGTTTGTAAAATGGTCAAAAAAAGTCCCTAATGTTTTATAAACTTTATAAACCACTAATTACAATGTATAGTCAATATATATAAAACTTTATAAAATACTTTGGGGAGATACATGCTACTTTTACATATGGACGCAAGTGTTTTAAACTGTATACTTATCTTGATATTATTATTGCCTAAGTACCACTATTGCCAAAAAGTCCCTACAATCATGAAACGATTAATTACTTTGCGTAAGTAAACGCGATTGATGTGAATAGATCTATTGAGAGTGTCATCTCCTGTCTGGGTTTGATCGGTTAGACAAACGGACGCATTGTATTTGAGTACTCTACGTAAAATGGCAAATTACCTACTAGGGCAAACTCTACTATAACTTTGATTATATCGTTAACGTTTCGGGGTCATGAGCTTAGTGCAATAATAAATGCTTTCGACTTTTGAATGTGTTTCAATAGTCAACTATATCTGAAATCTTATGGTCCACTGCTTTATTTAAAAACCTATAAATTTCACTCAACATTATTTGTTGCATGGTATGAAACTCTATCTACCTTCCTTAGTCAAAATAAGTTTGTCAGGAGAAGAATAGATAACAATTTGTTTATCTGTAAATCCAAAGAAGATGTCCTCCTTGTTCAAATATATGTGGATGACATTATATTTAGCTCAACAACTATAAACTTTGTAAACAGTTTGAGAAACTGATGACAAAGAAATTTGAAATGAGTATGATGGAGAACTTACTTACTTCCTTTGACTACAAATCAAGTAGGATGATAAAGGAATATCCATTTTTCAAGAAAAGTACACAAGGGACTTACTGAAGAAATATGAGATCTCTGATAGTTCCTTAGTAAAGACTCTCATGGTTCCTCCAAATAACCTAGGTCCTGATCTTGATGGTAAACCAGTCAATGAGACCTTATACAGAGGAATGATTGGGTCCCTGATGTATCTAACTACAAGTAGACTTGATATCTAATTCTCAACATGTCTATGTGCAAGATATCAAGCTAACCCAAAGGAATCACATCTCATTGCTGTGAAAAGAATCCTCAGGTACCTAAAAGGTAATCCATCCATTGGTCTGTGGTATCTAAAGTGCTCAGAATTTAATCTTAAGGAATACTCAGACTCAGAATATGCTGGTTGTAACATGGACAGAAAAAGCACCTCAGGTGCCTGTCAAATACTTAGAGGCAAAGTGGTTTGTGGGAGTGACAAGAAAGAGCAGTCTGTAGCTATGTTCTTAGCTGAGGCTGAATATGTTGCTGCTGCTGGGTGTTGTGCAAACATCCTGTGGATGAAAAGTCAACTCTTCTCTACAAGATGGTACCCATCTTTTGTGACAACACCAGCTTCATTGCCATATCCAACAATCTAGTCCTTTATTAAAGAACCAAACACATTGATATAAGATATCATTTCATCAGGGATCACATCTTAAAAGGAGATATTGAATTACACTTCATCCCCACTGAGTATCAGTTAGCTGATATCCTTACAAAGCCCCTGGATGAACCTACTTTCACAAGACTGAAAGCAGAATTAGGCATGCTCAACATTGATTAGTCAGTCTTCCTGATTAATCATGCTCAATATGGTGTAAATGTTCTTCTCTCCCTGAACCAAATATGACTTCTATGACACTGAGCGACACATTAAATGAAGTAACTAAATTCTCTAAATCCTTAGTTACTTAATGTCCTAGGTTGGTAACTGAACACATTAAAGAAGGAGCACATATTTCTTTTCTAACTGTCATCCAACAGTCATGGGTCCCACTTTTCGAAGTTACACTAAAACGTCCCACTAAGCATTTAATGCTCACTTTCACAAACAATATCCATTCCCAAAACGTCCTTTCACTTCCCACCTAATCCATTATCCCCACGTCATGCCTGCAAAAAGTACATGACACAATAACGGCTATATAGTTGCCGTAAAAGACGAGATAGTGATAGTCATGGGTGGTGACATTTTATGCAGATATCAAACCATTTTCAAAACTATTTTCAAAATAATTTTATGTATCATTTTATAATCTCACCTATAAATACCCATCCAAAATAAGAAAAACACACACAAAATTTTCAAAGCAAAGAAAATCTGCAAGAATTCTCTCTCAAAGCAAGTGTGTGTGTGTGTTCTTCATTCTATGGTAAAGAACTATCATTTCAAACAATTTTTTTTGGTCAAGCACGCGTCAACAATCTAAGATATCCATCTTAGTGACCATCCGTCTTGATAACATATCAAAATTTGGCGACATCGATCTTAGTTGATTCAACTTTGTGACCATGGAATCAGTCCAATTTAAAAGCAACAACTTTGTAAGAAATTTCTCTTACCCACAAAGTGTCCGAGCCTACAAAGAAATTTGTAACTTTTTAATGAACTTCCCACTAGATGAGGCTTATACAAAAACACCTTCAATACTATACCAAAACTACCTCGGGGAGTTTTGGTGTACTGTTGTGGCTGCTGACCCAAAGCCACCAATTGATAGCTCCAAGGCTCGTCCTCTTAAGGAGTTCATAATCAAGTTCACAGTAATGAATAGCCAAAGGCCATTGACCCTTGACTATAAAACCTTATGTGAATCCACTAGACTTAATTATAACAAAGGCAACTATGTTGCTCATCCCTCTACTGAGGTTGTTAAGGCTGAACTGGCCAAAATTGCCACAAATGAAGCACTGGTTCAAAAGATCTCTGTACTAAAAACTTCCTTTCCTATGGCTTGGAGGATCCTGTTGACTTTTGTTGTTCAAGTCCTCAACGGGAATTACTCATCGTTGAATTCCATTCAACAGTTGCTAGCATACAGTCTCCTCACAAGGACTAAGGTTGACAAAGCAGGAATCATTTTCAGTGATCTTGTAACCAGGCTCACGGCCAAGTCTAGGAAGAAATACATTTCTTATCCTAGATTTGTCTCGTGTGCCCTAGAAGTGTTACTAGGATCCGATTATGCTCAAGACCAAAAATTTGGGAGTCTTCCTAACGCCTTGAATCAATCAAATTTTACAAAGGACCCTTCCAAAGTCACCCCTATTGTATTGACGGCCTTAATGATTGAAGTGGTCAATCTTAAATCTTTAGTGACTCCACTTCTTTATTCTGAAAAGAATAAGAATAAGAAGTCTCAGAGTGTGTCTCAAACCCAACCAAAGATACAGGGCTTTGAGGCTTTTAGAGCACTCCCTTAAAAGAGGAAAACTCCCAAGTCTAAAATGACCTCCCTTGTTTAGGCCACTGTAACACCACCCAGTGAGAAAGTGCCAATGGAGGATTCTAATAAAACCCAACCAGTCTCCTCGAGCCAAACTGCTCATCCCTAAGATACAGAGGGAAACACACAACCCACTGTTAAGGGATCACATTCTCTACTCGGTGAGGGCACCCTCAAATCAAAGCCTTTGACTGAGAGTAAACTGACTGATCCAAAAGACTCAGAGGGAAACAAACTCCCCGGTGATATGGGATTTCCTGCCACGCACCCTCATGATGGTACTAGCAAAACCCAGCCTTTACTAGAGGGGATAAACACTAATCCCAAAGACTCAGAGAGACTTAAACCACTCACCGATAGGATTTCATTCACCCCTCTTGTTACTGCTCTCTCATGGACTTATGCTGAGTACCAGGTGGATAAAACCCAATCCACTAGATTTAAGGTATCGGTCCCTGACCAAAACAAAAGCAAGACTTCTTCTAAAGTGAAGTTGGATTTTAAACCCATGGTCCTTACAATAGTTTCTTATATTTAAGCTTTATTGGGTGCCCCTGATGATGAACTTAAAGATGATAGTGATGATGATGTGTTTGAGGCTGGAGATGAAATGGATGAAGACATCCAACAAGTAACTGATGAAAAAGAAGCCTAATCTCCTGAACCTTCCAAGGAACAATCTGCTGAAATACCCACTAAAGAGCTTATCTCACAAGAACATTAGTCTCCTTCACCTCCCAAAGATGTTCTTGAATCTTCAAAGTCCAAGAAAACTTATGCATCAGACTCTAAGTCCTCATCATGTTCTGAAACATTCAAGCCATTTGACAACTACATGCCAATCACTGAAAGATAGTTGGTAAGAAACCTTCAAAATATTTTAGAAGTGCTATATGCTCAGGTTGCATATGATAAATTAGGAAAAGCATAAAGAGGTTGTTGCATCTTATGCTGATCTTAGAGCTATAATAGAAGAGTAGGCAGAGGTAAATGATGATCATAGAGCTCAGACTGATACTACCATGAATCACATTGACAAGATCAACAATGTAAGAGTTAAGGAAAGATATTCTCCTCTCAAATCCCTGAATAGGGTCTCTAAAACCTTGGAAGCTGACTCTACTCTAAAAGCCTCAATGATAAAAATGGCTGAGACAAACACCACCACCTCTGGCAACATCTCAAAACTTATTGAGCTTCTAAGAAATGAAAAAATACCAGAGATCGTCACTTAATTGAATGCTTTTCAAACTCCCCTCAACACTTTGAGCTCTCAATGTGCTAGCATTTCTTATTCATTAAAGAGGGAGCCTAATTTTAATCAAAGACTACTCATGGCTGCTGAAGGCTACATTTAGAATTCCACCAGGCTCACTGGAATTGCAAACAGTTTACAAGCAATCAATCTTCTAAGTTTCCACCAAAGGATCACTCCAATTGAGAACACTTAGTTCACCATGCAGGCTAACATCTCTTCCATCAAGGGAATGATGACTGAGATGTTTCAAGCATTCAACGAATTTTCCTCCTCCACCCCCTCAGGTAGTGTAGTCAATGCAACTGTTGGGGGAGAATTCACAGAGATAGGTAGTTGTTTGGCAAAAACCTCCCTCTTACACTAATGGGTAGCAACTGTTAACTGTCAACACAAAAAAGAACCTGAAGTTAAAGAGGTTGAAAAAGAGCACGAGGCTATAAATGAAGAGGAGCCTGTATAAGAACCTCAAGTGTTGGAACCAATTCCAATCACCATTGTCAGACCATTAACCAAACCTTCTCCTGAACTTGAAATAATTGGATCCTCATCAAGACTTCAAATCACAAATACAATTCTAGAAGTCTAAATTCCTCAACATGATACTCAACATACAACTCCAAAGCCTAATAGAGAAAAGGGTATAACTAGACACACTAACCCCTCAACAAAAGTTCATCCAGATCTTAATACCTCAGTACTTGTACCTTATGAAGGTAATGAAAAGATGTATTAGCTTACTAAGAAGCAAATTCAAGCTCACTTAGACAAGGAAGAAAAGCTAGAAAAATGCTGCAAGAGAAGCAAAGCTCAGTAAGCCTGAGATAATTAAGGTTGTGCATGAAGAAGCCACCTGATAACGCCTAAATTATATATGTTTTCGACGGCGTTATTTGCATTTATTTGATCATTTCTCATGAACTTTTGGTACTTAATCAAGTATATTTGCTATTATATGTTCTATGTATGCGTCGTGGAAGAAATCGGAAGAATACACGAAGATTTGAAGCTTAAACAAAGAAATAACTAAAGTTGAATGATCTCCCGACACATGTTCACTGTTTCGGCCATAACTTGGTCATATGAACTCGGATTGAGTTGATTCAAGCGGCCATAGAAATTGAATTCAATTATCTACAACTTAGAAAAACGTTCACAAGTGAGTACAACATACCTTATGGAGATGCAATTAATTCGCGAATCTGGACCTTAATCCATCCACATACATCCCCAACTTGGTCCCCAAGTTATCTCTAGCCTATAAATACCCTCCCTATGATGCTTTAGATGAAATATGTCTTATCATATCATCACATATACAATTTACAAGATAAAGATCCAAGAAACTGAAGAAGTACGCCACACTTATTACAAGTGCGCCGCACTTTCCGCCATCACTAAGTACGCCGCACAATATTTCTTGTGCGCCGCACTTTCATTCAAACTTCCCAAAGGAACGGTTAAGTCCCAATTAATGCTAAGTGCATTAACTCCTTGAGTGCGCCGCATAATATTTCTTGTGCGCCGCACTTCAGCCCGATTTCAGCCTATAAAAGGAGGCCTTGGCTCCCTTATTTCATACATCTCTTACACACACATCATCCCACTTCGTTTAGAACACTTAGAAGAAGTGTTTTTGGTGATCTTGGCTTGACAAACCATGGAACCAAACACCCCCTTCAAACCACCATCACCACCATCATCTACCACCACTATCCACCATCAATTCCCAAATTATAATCCATCTAAGGAAGTAGCATTGAAGTGTAATTCAAATCTTTAAGTGATTGTGACAGAATTGTTTATAGTTTCCGAGTTTACTTTGATTGTAATATAGTTTTCGTTGGGAAAACTTGTGAAATCATCAACATTTGCTCTTGAAGTTGGTATAAATCTTGTTTATCCTTTGAATATGACCTTTATTGAATTCAAGATGAATGTTATGTGTTTTGTTACTTTGATTATGGAGTAGTAATCTTATGTTTGTTTAGGCATAATGTGATCTTGGATATGTAGCGTTTGGATATGTGTTTATTGAAATGGTTAAACATGATATTCTAAGTGTAAAGGCCGAAAGGATACTTATAAACTTATGTTTTATCATTACACTAAATATATTGGTTATAATAACTTATAAAGGCCGAAAGGATTTGTTGATATTAATCGATATAATCACTAGTTATATTTAAAGGCCGAAAGGATTTATAACTTGTGATAACTCTATTTTCTAAACTTATAAACACTTTTCCAAACATATCATTATCTAAGTGATCATTGCCTAAACAAACATACTTTAATTCCTTGTTGAATCATCACTTCATTTCTTTCTTTGCAATATTCAATTTATGTATATCTTGGTTAATTTGATCCGTGACAATCTTATTAACCTCAGCACCTTAATTACAATCTGTGAAACTTCAATTCCCGTGGAACGACCTGGACTTACCTAAAGCTATACTATAAACAAACGGGTATACTTCCCGAGTGTTGTGTTTTTAGTAAAAATCGGTATTTCTAGTTATTATAAATTTAAAGCTTGGAAAACACACATCAAATTTTTGGCGCCGTTGCTAGGGAATTATTTAAGTTGTTATCAGTTTGTTGCTTATTTCTGGTGCTATTTTGTTTCACAAAATTTTCAAACTCGTCGTACCGTTTTCTATAACAAAGATATCCAAACACATGAAATATTGAAATATTGGATTTTCTACATGAATCAACTCATAAGGAGTTTTATGATGCCGAGTGTATACAATAGAGCGAATCTGGGTTAAAGTAACAGTACAATAACCTTAGCTCATAGAATTATTGGAGGCTTTAGAAAAGATAAGCATTATTCGTTAGCGGCCATCTACGAGTGTAACGATTAACGTTGTTTTAACAACACTATTTTCTTGAGCATTTCGAGCGATGAAGTTTTGTAAATAATGCCTAACTAGCATAAAAATCCCTAATTTCTCATTTTTGAATCCGTTTCCATTATCAGTGTGAAATAGTCAGAGTCCGATCCTTTAAATTCCTTTGACTTCATTGATTAACAAAATCGATAATCAGATCTGGAGCGCTCGTATTTGGTGAGAAGAAAGTATACCATGTGTACCGAGAATAATCATTCAACGATCACGAGAATATAGTTCTTGCCATTGGTACTTGCAACCCCATTGGCCCATACAAATCCAAGTAAGTAAATTAAGTTTGGATTGGCTTGGAACCCAACTTTAGAGTGGAAGTGAAGCTTTCTTGCTTTTACCACTGTTCCCAAGCGAACATAGTGATCTTTGGTATACTTCAATTATGGTAGCCCGTCAACTAAATCCATATTGAAGTGAGATTGGTTAATGGTGCCAAAATTCTAATGAGATAAGGCGACGATGCCAAATAACCAAGATTTTGGTGATGGTGGCTCTGGACAATAAACACACAGGAGGAAGAAGCCGCCATCTTGGAATAGAGATAGTATAGAGATTCGAATCTTGAGAACCCGTTAACAAATCATCTCCCCTAAGTTTCTAAACATAACACAGTTTGAACGAAAGCTACTCTAAACTCCGTGTCACAGATTGTCCAACTCGAAAATAGATTTTGCCCAAGGCCTTCAACTTAATAAACATGAACAAATTGTGAGATTGCCTGAATATAATCTCCATAGCCTGTGATTGCAGCGAAATGATCATCTTCCCAAAGCAGAACTGTTCTATGAATTTCTCAATGAAATTTCTTAGCAGTTGAAGATTTCCAGTCATATGTTTTTAGAGCATCCCCTATCAACAATGCACAACACAAGTGATTAAATCAAATACAGATGGAAGAGTGGATAAGTTTCACTACCCATTTTCAAAGTAGAAACAGTGTTTTATGTCTTAGGTCTAACACTAGTTTTACTCTTTGTTACACTTGATTGTGATTGAGCATATTTGCTTCTGGGTGTGCAAGTAAAACCATGTTGATATTCAAACCACTTTTGCCACTTTCTACTTGTCGCAATTTTTGTTGTTCCAGTAACGGCTTAAGGGTACTTGTTTGTTCTAGAATAAGAAGATGTGGTAATGCACTAGAGACCTTACTTTGTTGTTGTTGGGTTATAGCAACACTTAACCTAGATTTAGCTGCTAAGGGTGATGAAAATAAGGCTTCTCCTTAACCACTAGACTTCCTAGAATAAGGCAATGAAGAGCAACACACTGATTTCATGAGAATTCAAAAACACCTCATACCATAAGAATACACACAATATTCGAACCTCTTTGACAACAGTTACACAGCTTTTTTACAGTCTTAGAATTGGATATACATGCTTTGTTTTACAAATATTCGAAGTCTTTGTGTCCTTTTTATTAAAATATAACAAGCACGATTCAATGTCTCCACACATATGTAGAGGAGCTCTTAGTGTTCTTCAAGATACTATTCTTCGATTTAATATCTTAACGTTGAATCTTCTAACACATGTGACTTTTCTACACCTATGAAATTCGAAACATTTGTATTAGGCCTTAGAACCTGGTGTTTTTCAAGTCTTGCCTTTTTATTTTATACATGCCTCGTGTAATGACATTCTCATTGTTGGTTTTGCCTTGCTCTAGGTTTGGGTGTAGACTGGACAAGTTACTGGTTTTAGACCTATCTGAGTTTAAACCTTAGTGTTTGACGCATTCATAGACTTGAGTGCTATTTGTTTGTTAAACGGTGTAACACATACAGTTTTTCCTAAGGTCTCAGATGAATCAAACGATAGTATTCACATTCTTTCCTTTCCTCAATTGTGCGAAAGCTTACTTTTAAGTTCAAAATGGTCATCAAAAGATCTTGATTTTCAGCCCACGCACATCACCATAAGCATGAGTCTTTTGAAGTAACACATTAAATCAATTCATCAACTTCTTTTTTTATGCCGAGCCCGTATTACTTTGATTGGAATTTAAAAGCTTTTGGAAATTCAAGTTTTATATTTTCTCGTTCTTGAACAACTGACTCAACTTGACCTTTTAATAACACGTTACTTAGAAATTCAAAGTTGACAATTTTAGATATCCAAAGAAACAATCAACAAGCCATTTTCTCTTTAGATGTTGAAATTTTATGTTCAAAACAACACTCTGAGCTTGTGATCCGCTAAAAAATCATATTTCAAGAATTTGATTCTGTTAAGCAAATTGTCTTTGGATTTTCCTAAAATCATTTGAACTTTTTCTTAAGTTCTCTTTTTATACAAATCATGTTTTTGTTGTGCAGCCGAAAGCAAACACCACAATCTCTGATTTCACTTGTCAAGGAATACTTCCAAAAGTCAATCAACATCTTTTTTAAAATAGTTTATGTTGGAGATTTTTCATTAAAAATCTTTGATCTATTGAATAAAAAATATTTAACCTTTCATGCACTTCCTCAATGAGTTCTTCCTGTAATGTCTTTTCAAATTAATTGTATAAAGATCTTGACGTCAAACACATACGGTTTATAAAAACTCTGCTCCTCAATTCATTTTGACTAGCAACAGCCATCTACGGTCCGCGTCTTTCAAAAGAGTTTTATTAATCTGGTGTAGGAACCGGTAAGAATGCAATACCACACATTTATCAATCATTTTAACAATCGACCTTCATTTGGCATTTTTATAAAAAAACGGGTGATTCCGATGGAACATCTTTATACTCGAATCAATGATGGAAGTAAGAAGTAAATGAAAAAATAAGTTTCTTCATGAGAAATTTTCTTGTTGAGGAACAAATGTATTAAAAGCGCTTTATTTGTCATAATTAACTTGAATCATTTTGTCTTTCATTTTGATTCGACTTTCTTCCACATCCTTTAAAGTTTCCTCTGAATCTGTTGAATTGATTATCAACTTTTCACTATAAAGCATATCTCCATCATACATTTTAGGTTGTGCTGCACTGGCCTTCTTGAGACTTTCGGGATTTTGATAACCCAACCCAGCTTTAAGAAATGGATCATAAATTTTGTTTGGTTTCTTTCCGAGCATGTGAATCGGTTAAAGAGACTGACCCATTTTATAAAAAATTCAATCATGAGAACTGAGTTTCTTTTCGAGATCAATAATATCTTCAAGATATTGATTTTTTCGCTCTCTAAAAGCCTTTTTAGCAAACTGAGTTTCATGTTCAATGAGTAACTTTTCATTTTCAATTTTGAAACAATCACTTTGAATTTTATCTTTTTCTCTCAAAAGTCGGTCAATTGTGTCTTTATCATTCCGTAACTCACATTTCAAATCATCACATGTTTCTTTATATTTTGAACATTGAACAGTTTGTGTCTCAAATGTTTTGACCCGATCCTTAAACGTCTCAAGCTCGTGTTTTAGCAAAATCTTTTTGCTTTTTAAGCTCATTATTCACACGTTTTTGTTTGTCAGCTTCACGTTGTACATTATATGCTAGCATTTGTATTTCATGATTTTCTTCATGAGCAATTAAATCATGTTTAGACGTACCACAATTATTTTCCACATACGGATCATCAAATATGATACTAGAATCAATTTGATCATCATCCGTTGTTTGAATAATAGTTTTACGTGTCACATGACTCACTTGTTCATGTGCCTTGAATGAATCATGTACCTGATTTACAGCCTTGTCATCATATGATGACCCAGTATCAGTAGTTTTAGCATCTGGTTAAAGTCGAGCCATTAACATGAGTGATGCAGTCAATTCATCCAACGATTCCTCTCCATATGCATTATGAAGCATGAAATCATTTTCTTCGTTGTTGAGATGACTTCCAGCTTCATCCTTCATTGCTAGCAACATTTGTTCTCTGAAACACTTAGCATCATGAACTTTTGGTTTCTGATAGTCACGAGCATAATGACCTTTCTCATTGTAATTATAGCACTGCACATTTGCTTTACTTGGAGTAGAATCAGTTCGTGGTATACATGAACAATCTGATTGCTTTCATCACTTGCATTTCCTGCATGAAACATTTGATTCCTATTTCTTCCCAAATTCTTGTTACCAATTCCATCGTAACTTGCATTCTTGGTTTGTATGTCAACTCGTCCATCCTGAACTACAGCTTTATTTTTTATGTTTGATGACACACGAAGACGATTGTTGGTAGGTGAAGAAAACTTTTGAGAGATTGCTCGGGCTAATAAGATCATAGCAGTTGTAAGCTTGTCCTTTTGAGAATCCCCTTGTAACTCCCCTTGATATTCGTCATCGTAATCAACAATAGATGAAGGATGTGTGACATACTATGATTGTGGAGAATAAGAAGAATTGACATGAAGATGTGATGAAGAAGCATTTGAATGAGCAGTAACAACTAACAAATGATGATTCTTGGCAGCTTTCTTTGCCCTGGATGCTAGAACATGTGGTTCAAGTTATACCAACGAATCATACAACATATCATATGAGATGACTTTGTCAGATTGATTTTGACGAACCATGGTAACATATTTGATCCATTCTGGTTGCAAGCAATTACGAAATTTTGTTGATTGCCATGGCAATTGACGAACATTATAGATCCATTGATATTACAAGTGTCGTTAACTTTCATGCACAGAGTCTAATGTTTCCCCTTTTTTGCTGCAAACTTATTCAAATTTAATCCTAAGGTGAATGTCTTACAATAGCAGTATATTAGAATCATGCTTAACTTTTGATTCGTTACAACATTTCTTTAGAATTTGCACATGCTTCTACTGAATGATTGTGATTTGTCTTGCCTTGAAGAATGTAATCATAACCCTGGACATCAGCAATTATTTCCTTTTTATCCACTGTAATTTTGGACAACGTTCAGTTATTTGTTCTTAGGTATCATAAACTAGGAACCATTGGTCTTTGATAAGGTCCATGTTGTATCGAATGCCACATCCTTTCCCCTTCTTCAAGCTGGTTCTCCAAAAACCTTCTGAATCAACTTTCCCATGGAAAATAATTCCCCTTTTCTAGTATTGGAGGTCTTGCATTTGCTCCTGGCTCAGCTAAGGTTTGTAATTTGAGTTGTTTGAATATTTGAAGCAGTATGATGTATCAATGATTACAAAAGCAAAATTGGACGTTTAGAGTAAGTATTGTAATGTGAAGTGAAGAAGCATAACCAACTTGGATCTTGTACTACATAAGTCCTTGAGTAATCAAAAGATATGTAACCACGTAAGCTTGATTACTAAATGCTCAAGGTTCTAATGATTAGAAGATACGAAAACCCTTTAAACTGTGTTATGAAACCAATAGAATCGAGATATGAAACTTTTAAACCAATGTACGAAACCCTCAAAAAATGTGTACGAAACCTTTTCCAAAGAGTTACAAACCTTCCTAGTATGAAACCAATAAACAAAACCTTTGAATATAAGAGCTATTCTACGGAAACCACAGATGTAATCGAAACGCTCTTTACAAAACCTTCAGTATAACTAAAATGTGATACGTATCCTAATGTGATACGAAAACATGAATTAATGAACCAAATACAAGCCTTTTGTCGAAAATCTTGATTTACGAAACCACAAAGAGTATAAATGCTTCACATTATTATGTCCTAACGGTTACCGAAATTAAGGATACAAAACCCCTGATTTACGAAACCTAAACATACAAAAGCTTCCAAAGTTTTGAAACATATACTTTATCCGAATGCTAAGGATATGAAACCCCCTTTGTAAAATCTAAATATCCTTACTTACGTATTAACAGAATCCACTTACTTTCGTTTAATTCTTAGTTTCGAAAAACTAAGAAATTCTCTTATCTGATTTTAAGCATTGTAGAATAAATAAACACATTGTTTCTGTTCAAATTAACAAAAGTTCTTTTATGAAAGCAGAATCATTTTACAAATTTATTTAACGTTACGAAAGCTAAACATGATTTCTTAAGCAATTTCGCCTAAAATAACAGTTACGAAAAACCATGTTCATGCTTACGAAAGTTTCAATACTAATTTTTCGAGTTATATGAATCCAAAAACAGTATTTTTTGTAACGAGATATTAATCTACAATTTGATGGTTACGAAAGCTATTAGTTTCGTTTTTAAGAATCAAAAACACATATCAGAAATCTAAAACATACGAAAGCTATCACATCGATCAATTTCTTACAATTAAGCTTTGATTTGCTCAAGTAATACACACACTAGATCTCTCTGGCGATAAATGGTTAATATGAAGAACTAGATAAATTAGTTTATTAATATGAGAACTCAGTTTTATAAATACAATCCATAAATTACCTTTTTTATGAATTATTTATGATAATCATATTTCCTTAGTAGATACAAATAGTTGCGGTCTGATTTTTTAGAATGGCTACCTTATACAACACCGTCTCATTAATTATTAAATCATCAGTCTCCCTATCTCTGCTGTTAAGAATACATCCAAAATTAGCATCCTCAAACTGGGCTTCTGTTGTATACACCACTAAACAAGGGAACATATCCTGATAGAATGATAATCCTCATCAATCCTCTTAGGAATGTTAGGGGATTTCTTCATCAGATCAGCAATTATTAATTTAGTGAATCAAGGATACTAAATAGCTTCTTTTTTCTGAAACATATTATTCATAAAATCCCACCAAAAAAGAGCAGTATAATCAACATGTGTTCGATTGATTACAGCATGAAACAACTGAAGAATGTTGATCTAGTTGATCTTAGGCAGAGAAGTTCTTTGTAAGAAGCGGATTGAAATACTTTTGACTAAGTCTGCCATGGTTGAGCCATTTTCTAAAGCACTCACTTTGTCGACAACACCTTGATAACCAACTCTATTCATGAATGCTTCAATAGTGTGGATGTTGGCTGGTGTGACAAATAGATTCTCAGGAGTTTCCACTAGTAATTGGTGAGTATCTCGGAACATATCCATAGTATATACGAACTTCTTAGTATCCAGCAAGAATTTGATTGTGTCCTTAGTATTTGGTACCTTACTCACCGTCCTCTAGAATTATTGTAGGTACACAGCAAGGACATCGGCAGTTGCAGATAATGCATGACTGAGACAATGATTAAGTAATATCAGCCTAACTATCTTGCATTCAGGAGAGTAAGGAATACTCTGCAACACCGCATAATTGTTGCATCTCCCGATTGGTTTGTATTCAGGAACAAGTTGAGCTGCTGGAATCACGTATTGAACCATATGAAATACTGTATGATGACATGAAATGATTAGTGAAATGAGATATAGTTTGAAAATTTGCACATATTTGACATGTTTTGTCTCTTTCCACTCTGTCTGTTTTATATGCTCTAGCATGTCTTTTTGAGCATATTCATTTCATTTTCTTTCTCATGTGCCTATTCTTGCTTTTTCGGGCACATGCCATACGCTTTATTCTTTTAAACTTATTTTGTATGCTCTATCATTTCTTTTTCAAGCATACATTGATTTGCTTTTTCGCGTATGGATTTTATCTCTCTTTTAGTTTGATTTTCCTCACCAAAAAGCATTTGTGAAATGATACTCTTTAAAGAATAATGAAGAAATGCTTTGATTTAAAAAAAACCAATTTTGCAAAAATTTAATTTGTCACAACCATTGAAATTTAAGAAATCCAAAAGCATAACATCATATTGTCAAAAGCTTTAAAGATGTTTTGAAAACAATGATTTAAATAACCAATCTAATGAAACAACATTTGGATGGTCAGTAGATTGCTCACTTCTCATCCTGTTAAATTCGGGAAACGGTCGTAACCGGACACAATCTCCACCATTTATTCCATTTATCTACATAAAATGTGTTTGAAAACAAAATTTATCATTTATTTTTGTAAGATACATTTTTGTTTAACAATGAAGCCTATTTGAGTTTCTGAGAAAACTTTTTTCCAATTTAAGTTATCTTTTACGAAACCCAAAAAATTTCAGCCCATTAATCTAACGAAACCCATCTTAAGCCCAAAATATCATTTTACGAAACCCATTCTGGCCCAAAAGTTAGTGTTGTTCATTAACTTTAATAGAGTTACTGCT
>BQNB010057454.1:6287-16390 GCA_026074375.1 Tanacetum coccineum | reverse complement strand
ACTAAAGCATTGGCTACTCTAGAGCAAACAACTACTAGTAAAGAGAACTCAAATCCGTTGATAGCTGATAGTTTGCTAAAAACTATAAGGTTATCAATGCACCTTGTTATTGCAATGAAGCATTGACTAGTCCATAGCAAACGGCTCATGGTAAAGACATATTAAATCCGTTCATGGTTGGTAGTTTGCTAAAAACTACAAAGCCAACTTAATTGGATGTTGCTGTGTAGCTGTGATGAAGAGAAGACAAAGACTAAAAGACAAAAGAAGCCAATGACTTAAAGACATGCTTGGATACAATTCTCAAAAGCCCAAAATGAAGACAACTGAAGAAACTTGAAGTTATCAAGTGAAGTTCAAGTTTAGGGGAGGATTGTTAGGAATTTTGTATAACAGACTTAATTCTGTTAGTGTATTATAGTTAGTTCTGCTAGTTACATAGTTAGTACTGGTAGTGTTAAATAGTTAATACTGCTTATGTAATAGTTAAGTCTGCTTACACAGAAATTAGTTAAAGATATGCATGAGATATCTTAGGAAAGGATATGCATTATCTTTATACGTGTTTTGTAAAGCCCATTAGGGTTTTCTTAGTTTATAAAAGGAACCATATGCATGTTCAGTAGATATAATTCTACACAAGATCATAGAGATCGAATAGTAATCATAGTTTGTAATCTGTAACCTAGGCAGATTCAAAGTTTAATATAAAAGTTCTTTTGTGGTATTCATTATTGTTCTTCTTAGCATTATTGATTAGATTCCGCATAATCAATAGTGTTCACTCAGTGTTTCAATATTGTTGCTTTAGAATTATCTAAAGGAGCCAACTCTTTGCAAGCCGAAGGTTTAGATCTATTCAGTAAATCGATCCAACACTTATCAAGATCTCCTAATTAGTGATATAACTTAAACCTAACATGTACGAGGCCTGACCACGCCCGTGTGTTGCACCGGGCTTGGTGTGTGGTTAAAATTTTATTGTTATTCTTATAGTTTCAAGTTCATATCAATTGTACTGAAGTTATGAAAGAGGGGTAAGTTACTTTTGTCGTTTGAGCATAAACATGTAATGCACATGAATTATATAAAACGCTCTAAGTGTGAAGAAAGTTATTTGTTGAGCGCATTATTACTTTTGGCTCTTTGAGCATCCGATTATAAACTCTACGATTGCAGGAATTTCATTACTCTCTAGAATAAGTATTGATGAACAACTCGATATGCCAAGTTGACCTGTAAGGTAAAGATGGACCAAACATTAGTGTTAAGAGATAGTAAAATGGGTGTTCAATTGACATAGGCTTATGCTTACTGTTGTAATATTTAGCACTCATGGAAGTGAGGATTAAAGTGTAGTTTTCACAATGACCAGACATCATCTTTAGTAGTTCATCTCCTACCCCATAATGTCACTCTAAGCGTGTGTCCCCTGTTTGAGGAAAACAAACATTTAAAATTTGAACCGTAGTGGGCTAGCTCATACATGTGATCATACAAAGAATAGACTACCTTTCATTTGTTAGGGCAAAATCAAGCGTCTTTGACCTAGTCCTTGGCTATGCAGATTTGCCCGACAGTAGTAATGTAACCAATAACATCTGCAAAACAAAAACCATGCATGTGAAGGAACGAAAATTAATGTAACTGTAATGCATATTTTTTGGTTAAAGAAAATAGTTTTCTACCAATCAGATTTTTCTTCTGTAGTTTGGATGTCCTCAAATTCTGTAAACTGAAAGGGATGCCTAACAAAACAACCAACATTGGACATTGGTGGAAGCTTTTCGGACAGATGTGGAACCATTGAGCTCAATCAAGTATGCGTTATCTTTCAAGGATTCGATTTTCATCTTTTTTCTGCATGGTAAAATACCTCACAAAAACAACAGCCTCTTCTTGGATCTACGGAGTGTGGGGTTTTAACACTCAAAACTTCAGTGTGATTTTATTATCCATTGCTTCGATGCTTAGAACTGTAGCCTTATATCACATGAAGTGTTTATCTTTCTATAACTCTTAATATTCAATTTCAAACTAATCCATGTAAAGAAATATGTAAATAAGTGATCAATCAACCAACATTTCCATTACCATAAGAATGGAGCTTGCAGTCTTATACAAATAGATTACCATAAGCCAAAGCACTATACAAAAAGTCCAAACATGGTGAACTGAAAACCACATACCCTTGGTGTCTACAGGTGCATCTTCGGTCTCACAGGTGGTGGGTTTATATGTGTTGTATTCTTAAGTTTGGTGACATCATAGCCTTGTTCCTTAGTCGTCTCAACCAATTGATTGTACATCTCATCATCATGCTAGTTTTGCATATATAAATCCACACAATATTTTAGATCACACGCGTCTAATACCCAAGTCAAAAACATGCATACGATAAAGTGGTTACTGGAACTATTATCGAGGTTTAGAATCATTTGAAAATAGCTTATAGATGGACGTTGGTGCATAAATCTTCCATTTCAAAAACTTGTGTATCCGAACTGTTTATTTTATTAGCACATTCAAACCTGCTTAAATACTCTAAATCTAAGTAGATGAGCACTTACTTTAACAATCCTAACAATTGACTTTTAAGGTGGTGTTTGGGGTGGCTTATAATTTTATGTGCTTCTGCTTATCTGATTATTTTAAAGGACAGTTCGTGCTATAAAATGCTTGTGCTTATTACTAATTTGACCATTTTTGGAAAAATAAAATGATGTTAACAGTTTTTACCTCTCGTTCAGAAACGTTTTTGGTCTTTGCTAAAGCGGCTTCAGCTATAGCGCCTCTCTTAACTTCTTCGAAGCTCTGCATACTATTTAGGAGTAAGCCCACAACACATCGCTTGAAGAACTCCTCATACATCTGAACACTCCTCGAGCCTCTGACAAACATATTTAGATCCTTCTCATTTCTTGAGCTTTCATGTCTGCAGCTCCTCATCCCTGTATATGGTACTGATTTTGTGCAACTTTTATAGGCTGAGGACGTGCACGTTCCAAAATTTCATCGTAAATATTAGCTGAAGGTTTTTACTGATTGAATTTTACTTGACTTTTGCTGAAAAACTAACATGTCAGGAAATGATCTCAAAAAGTTTGGTGAATCTTAAATCTTGTAAGAGTGTCATAAGCAAAATACTCTAATCGCAACTGCCATCTAATAATTCTTTCAGATAGCTTATCACCTGATGACGGGCATGGTGCTATAGGTGATTTGGAACTTGGAGGGCTAAAATAGCTTATAGAATCACCAAGATAATCACAAAGTTCATGCAAAAATTGGAGTGGCACGGCCTACAGAAACGGATTTCTTGTTAGAATTTAGAATCAATATAAATATTAATTGATCATAAGCACCATTACCTATTTACCTATATCCACTCCTTGATAGACTCCAGAACATAGTTCCTGTATTCATCGCCAGCTAGATCATAAACTTTGGCCTGCTATATTTTAGAAAGAAAAAAAAGTTACGTTACAGTATTTGATAAAACTTGGTTCTAATTGATAAGTATGTCACATGAGGATGGAGTAAGCGTGTACCTTTAAAAGAAAGAATATGGCCGAAGCATATGCATCTTCAGTCATAGATGTAAATGCAAGGTTTCTGAGATTATGAACAACCATTCCAATGTTTCTCACCAGTTTGTTCTCCAAAGTTTTCTTATGATTATAATTGTCTTCATTGTCTCCAGCTTTGATTGTACTCAACTCCTCTAATCTTCGTTTAAAATACTGGTGAAGTACCTCTACAAACATGTTAATTGCCAAATATTCAATATTCTCTAACATAGATGTGTAGTGATGATAACTCAAGAGTCACATACATACCAGTAAATTAGTGTGGCAGAGTGGTCATAAGAACATAAGAGATAATTAATTGTCTTCCAAAGCCTTACACAGCAGCAATTCGACTTCATCATCCTCTTGCACCTGTTTAATGATACATATACCAGACTTATAATTATAGCCCTGCAAAAACGATGTATGTCCTGAACATAAATGAAGTGCTAACATACATCTCTGTCGTCCAATTCAATATTCTTCTAGAAGTTTAGTGCACCACGTTTCTCTAACACGTACCAAGGTCATAGATAGTATATGTCTGGGAGATGGTACCAGGTCTTTGTGCTCTATTTCATTTACTACTTCGTTACAGGCGTGAACGAAATCACGTGCTTCTGGGCTGAAACATGTTAGAGATGTTGCGGTTCTGTCATTGATGATAGCCCTGAAACAATAGCTAAGGTAGTGTAGAAAGTAAATTAGATTATCTGTTATCTTCTTTTGCTAATTTATTGGGTACATGGTTTTCTTGTGCTTAAGGTATTTCCTAATTAGGAGTGTTTGTGTTTGTAACTGTTAATATTAGGCAGGAAAAAGGAAATACATTATACCTAGTAGTGTTGTGGGTTGACTGTAAGCAGTGATTGCAGGGAATAACGATTTCTTGCTTGTTCTTGTTCTTCAGTAGCGCATTGTTGTCTTTGTATTTCAAGTGCTGGTGTAGGAACAATCAGTTCTTTGTAACTGTTGGATAACAGAAACTTAGTTACAAAATATAAGCCATTAGAGATGGGAAAAGTTAAGTGTGTGCGGTATTGGCTTACACATTCAGAATCTGATGCACTTTTAGTTACAAAATATAAGCTGTTGTTTTCCTTATCCATCCACTACAACAAAAACAACAACGAAGGTCAATTAAAAAAACAAAAACAAAATATAACTTACTTTCGCCTTTTTGTCATCACATACATAATAAGAAACGTCTTACTTTCTGATCATATGTAATACGCTATCAGTTACTTACCATTACACATATCTAACATCATATACCACATAAAATAGTGATGTGGCACGTCATCATTTTAAATCTCATAAACATTTACAACAACAAACAGAAAGTGTATTACATGTAATTGGAAAATAGGACATTTCTTATTGTGTATGCGATGACAAAAAAGGTGAAAGTAAGTTATATTTTAATGAAACAAACTATTAGTAGATCTAACTAAGGACTATAAGTAAAAGTATCGGAATTAATATATCTCAAGAGCAGGACCTTCATTACGAAGAGTTTTGATACCTTCAGAATTACCGTAAGTGACTTGTTGATACAAAAGCTCATCTTTGGATTGTTGTAAACCCATTTGATTTTTCCACCCAAGTAAGCTATGGTTATTCACTGCAGGCGTTGATTCTGTAATCAAGCTTCTCTGCCTTTTTGTTAAGTCTATTCAGATTTGTTAATCTTTTTACTAAATAAGCTCCTGGTTTTGACCTCATTTTCTCCTTCTTTTAATTTTCAAGAACTTCATACATTTAGTTTTTTCTGCAAAAGACAGTGGTAGACTTATAAAATATGATCCGAACACTATGAAGGCAACCGTTCTTGTTCGCAACCTCCAGTTTTCTAACGGTGTGTCTCTAAGCAAGGATGGTTATTTCTTTGTATATTGTGAGGATCCAAAGGAAGGTGAGTAAGTAATTAATAACAGTACTTCCTATTGACACTAACATATATTTCTATCAAACCTCGCTAGGTGTACATTTGGAGGTGCCAAGGAAGGGTCGAAAACAGTCCCGGATTAACACGGTGAGCCGGGTACATCTGAGTCCAAAAGACTCAGCTTCCCCGGGTCTCGATTATATATTTCTATCAATATATTTTAAGCCAATTTTTCATCATTGCCAATGTCACTGTTTCATAATAAAAATTGTGCACAATAATGCCTTTTTTTGAATGTGATAAGCACTTTCAACATTTAATACACATCAAACACTCTAAATGAAAGCGTGATTTCATTTATTCTCTCCTAAAACTGGTGTTCATGGAAAACTATTGGTTTGGCAGTACAATAATTAAACATAAAGGATGCACTATGGGTATTGTGGGTAACTGGTCAAAACGATTAACTTTTTATACGGGTCGAAATGGATTCGGATGACCTGAAACAACTTATGTTCAAAAAATTAATTTTTTTAGTGCACATTAGCTTGTCATATATGATTATAAATACCAAGTATATTATCTCAACAATGATATCATTTTTGAATCAGGTGTGTTTTGAAACCTAAAAAAAGAAAATACACTTGGGTGTTTAAACCTATTTGACCCGTTTTCTTTTTAGCGAACTATTTAAGCTGTATATTATTGAGCGATAAAATCACTAAGGGGCCTAATGCTTAAATCTTGAGGCCTGGTGGCTGATTAAATATTATTTCTCAAGTTAATGACTTACCTGATACTATAAATGTCACATGGGCCAGGAGGAGTAAGCATTCTCTATAGAACTTATGACCTATCTATGCAAAAGGTTGCAAACGATATCTATAACATGACCTGGTAATTTTATTTTATTTCTTCTAAGTATGTGACACACCTCAAAGCAATACGCATTCTCTGAGAAGTCCTTGGTCGTAGCTGCAAGTTTTTCAGCTGTAGATGCATCCATAACATCCAAACATTCATAGATACGATCGAGTGCCTCACCACCACCATCATCCTGATATAAAGCATTGAAAAAATGTGATCAAAAAACTTGTCTGCAATTCCCGCGAGCTTCTTCTGGTATTCCTTGTATTACCCAAGCTGATCGGCCAATGAAATTGTACCTTTTTACACACGTGATTCGAGTTATATTCTCATCATTTGAGCTCGTTATTCTTGAACCTGCGAGATACATAGTGAATGATTAGATAGAATTTCAGCTTTTCTTATTCAAACACTACTTGTTAGGTTATTGCGCTTTGAAATTGAAAAAAATCAGATAATCAGATTACAAAAGCAATCCCAAACACCCCATTAAAGTATCAGAACACTACAATCGAACAACTGTATCTGCTATTTGACTTTGATTAGCAGCCGTGGGATTAGCGGCGCCTACAATGGCACGGGCACCTACTAATCTGTGGTTATGCTTGGCATAAAGTATATATCACAATTACATTTTTGCTATCTAGAAAATGCGACACAAAATAGTGTGTATTGCATAAAGAAGTCGAATAAGAAATGGTCAAATACGTTACCTTGTAAAGCGGTGTCCCATGTATCCAAGATTTGGCTGTCACATCATGGAACCAAAACATCATCCCTAAAAATGAAAAAAACTCCAAATTAGTTTATAAGCCTAAGAATCCAAAAACATTTTATGAAAAAATATATATATCAGGCCACATTTGTCTAATCTCAAAAACCATCCAGGAATGACAACGAAGATGTATTCACTTGTAACAAAAGATAATGTTGCGATTTAGCAACTGGGTTCCCCAAAATTTTTAGCTTTTGTGTCAAACGTTCTTCTATATACCTCAACACAGTTCTTCACACCTCACCATCATCATCAACAACCTGAAAAACCACACATTATCATAGACAAATCGAATTATAACAACCAAAAACCATTAAAAAACAATCAATTAAGCAATCTAAAAAAACCAAAATCACAAACCTAAAAAGCAATTACCTTAAACTAAACAACCCTCAAATCAGCCATAATTCAATCATAAAAAAACAAAACCAAAAAAACAAAAACCTTACCTAAATGAAGAATCAACAACCTAACCCACCGTAAATAGTACTAAATGTTCTATTTTTGTCTTTAAATGAGATGTTACTGAGCCGTCCCATGATTGTCTGTATTCTTTTGGTTGAACTGTATAACTCCATTGTAACTTAAGGAACTCTTCATCTTCATCTTCAGGGGAATTAATTCATCTTTAATACTGCCCCATAAATACTGCATATATAACCGGAGGAAGGGTGCCAAAGCTCTTCAGGTACGTGTGTTTATGTAAACTTATACGCCTCATCAACGGTGAAGAATATAACAGTAGGAAGTTCCTGTTGGGCAGTTAAAAGGGCACGATACTTAATGCCACAATTCATTACTGCTGCACATTTATTATAAAAACTGATTATAAAAACTGAGTCTTATATTATAATAGATAAAGGATGTTTATTGAGTTACTTACCTTTGTCATGCAATGCGTAAGCTCCAACTCTTTTCCACAACAAGCTGCATGCAAGGAATCTCCTTCTTCGTTCTTGATGCTTGATGTTCGATCGACCCACAAGGGTTTATGGTCGATCCATTGCCTTAGGTTGCGTCAGGTTTCCACCGGTACTACATAGGTAGAACTATGGCTACGAACATATGCAGGTTAGGTGCGAATGAAGCGGGTAATCAACTTGGAAGTCGATTGGTCGACTTAAGGTTTAGGAAACCCTAAGTTCGACCGAAATTTGGATAAATAGGGAGAGAATTTTGGTTTTAGGGGTTATAGAGGAGTGAATGAATTGTTTGTAGGGTGCCCTGGTATTTATAGGGCACCAAGGAAAGTCCTAGAACAATTAGGAAAGTCCCAAAACTTGTTTACCATGTAAACAAGTTTGATAAAGACACAAACACCCCCTTGGGGTATTCGGCCGAGCTCCCTAAAGGGTTAGGGATTCGGGTTTGTTTTTTGTCTTTATTACCCTGGAAATATTTATTTAGGATTAATATTATATTTTACCATCTAATCCCTTAAATGAAAATACCGCAATAGTTTCATTCCAACATTAAAACTGTCTTATTTTCATTTCTTCTTTATTTCTATTTTATAACTCGTTTCTTATTTTCGCTTACGTGTTCTGTTTAATGTGCACCGGTGTGACCCTTCGGCATTTATATGAAGGTTAGTTGTGAAAGACTGTTGTTTGGCTGCACATAATCCTTTTAATGAAGGTATGTTAGAAAACCTCGTGACGAGAAGAAATCATTCTGAAGATACCGTGATGATAAGAAAGATAAGAGTAAGAGTCAATGTTATAGATGCGGTTATCCAAATCACCTAATTGGAGAATGTCCAAAACCACCAAGAAACAAAGACCAAAAGGCTTTTGTGAGTGGTTCTTGGAGTGATAATGGTGAAGAAGACAAGGAGAATAACAATGAAGAAAGTTGTCTCATGGCTCAAGAATCCAACGAGGTACATTCCGACTCTTTCTATTATAGTGATGATAATTACTCTATTAGTGATGATATATTGCAAAGTGAGCACAACAAATTATGTAAACTTAGTTGTAAAGTCATAAACAATAATAAGTTTCTAAAAAGTAAGAAAATTCTATTTGGGATACAAAGTTTTTGAACTAAAAGAAAAAATTAAAAGGCTTGAGAAAAACAAAGATATTGACATCGGGTGTAAGTCATGTCAAGAACTTCATCTCGAAAATGAAAAGCTTAAAGAAACGCAAAATAATCTTGCCAAAGAAGTGTCAAAGTCCACAAAATTTGAAAAGAGTACTCACCCTTTAAAAGAAATTTTAAGCATTCAAAAATCTCCCAAAGATAAAATGGGACTCAGATTTACTAAAGGTGAAGCCTCAACTGGCGAAACTAAATAAGTAAATTTGTCAATGAGAATAGTACCTCACAGCAAGGGGACGAATCCATATACAAAATATGGATCCCTTGGTAAAGGATCCGTGGATGCGCCTCTACCTAAGACAGTTTGTGTTTCAACGACTAAACCATCTACTTCATCAAGAACAAAATTTGTTATTGATAGCTCTTAAATTATACATGTTTTTTCTATCAAATTATCATGATAATTGCTCCTTTTTTCCTTACTTTGATGAGATATGATGCTAAATTGCTATAAGTTTTTATTTTAGTGTTTATTTGGATCAAAAGGAGAATTCTAGTGGAAAAGACCGAAAAATGAGCTTAATCAGCCAAAAAGTGACGAAGCTAACCTTCCAGCCAAATATTACGCGTATGTCACTCTATGTGCATACGACGGATGTACTATCGTCAAGAATTAACGACTAAGTGTTGAAGAGCTTACGTCGTATGCCATATCCAAGCATACGTCGTAAGCACGAGCCAAATGACATGGACACTTATCAAGAAGCATGCGACGTATGCCATCTATGCTCATACGCCATAATTCCAGATGGGCCCAAGCCTTTTAGGCTATAAATACCATAATTTCTCCACCAAAATTTGTAAGCTTTTGAAGACTTAAAACCCTAGTCATTTTTGGAAGCTGAAAAACGAAGGAAGGCACCAAGAGTAGAGGTTATAAGTTTTTTATAATGATTTCAGT
>BQNB010057453.1:10315-38208 GCA_026074375.1 Tanacetum coccineum | reverse complement strand
AGCTATGTAAAAGCTTGAATCGTGTTTTAATTTTTTTATTCCGCACGCTTAAGTTTTTATTTATCCATGTATTGTTTTTTTATTTCATACGTTTAAGTTTCTATGAATAAAAGTTTTTAATTTTGCATGTTTTACGTTTTTATTAATTTTGTACGTTTGCATTGATATTTACGTTTTTAGTAATGGGTATGAAAGTTGAGTGAGTGGTGACCAAAAATGTGAAAGGTAAGACTGAGTGAGTGGAAGTGAGAGGAGAGAAAAAGTTGAGGTGTCGCTGATGTGAAAAGTGAGTGAGAGATGATCAATCCCTTTAACCTAACTGATTTGACATGTAGAGCCATAGAGCAAATGCATTGAGCACTTTTACAATGACTTGACGCCATATCATCAAGTTATTAATATGACTTCTTGCATTATATATAGAGTTAAGTACATAGATCGTCCTTGTGGTTGTCCCGAAATTGCAACTTTCGTCCTAAAAGTCCCAAAATTACACCAGTCGTCCCTGTAGTTGTCCATTTTGAGTTGACCGGTCCTTTGACCGTAACTCCATCCGAAATTTCATTATCTTTTTCTCTCGTCAGGGGTATTTTTGGCAGATCAAGTGCTTCTCCATTAAATATCCACCTAACTTCTACTTTAAACCAACTCTTTCACTTTTTTGTTTCATTCTTCGTCCCTCCATCTTCTCTCACACATGCAATCCCTGAGGTTGTTCTTCATTGTCTGATCATGGTGAAGTTAAGTGTTGATTTGAATGAGCCTAAAGATAGCTCAAAGACTGATAAAGCTGCACAAAATGGTAAGAACATTAGAATTCCGGTGTCGTGTTACTTATAATTGTGATTATGGTACAATTGTTGTTAATATTAAGTGGTTTTTTTAATTTGCAGAGTCGTGTACCCTAATGTCACTAACATTGGAAATCCACCATGGCGGGTGGTTTACACCAACACCTATAGGTCTTACATTGGTGGACAGGTATCATCAGTTAATGTTGTTGACATTGATGAGTTTTGTTTACATGACCTTAAAGATATGGTAGTTAAACTTGGTTATGGTGTAGAAGACTTAATGTACTGCCATTTTTTGATACCAAGTTTAGGCTTAGATTATGGTTTGCACAGTTTGAATGTTGATGCTGATGTGTTAGAGATGGAAAAGTATATTAAGGACTATAAGATCATTTTGGTGTATGTTGAACATGGAAGTAGTAATGTAGACACAAGTATCTTTGTTACACGTGAGAAGGGAGTTGCAATAGCAGTTGATAATCGCTTAAGAAAGGCTCCTATAGAAATTGATAGCAGTCTTGATGTGAATAGGAATTTAACACCTTTATGTCATAGGATTTTAGAAAAAGAGTGGGAACAGGTTAGCTCTAAGTCATTAAGCGTTGGTGAAGTAATGAAAAATTTGACTAAAAACAACCTTTTAGTTATGTGGAAGCACCAATTGTAGTAGAGTGTGCTGAAGATCCTTTTGAAGATCTTGATGACATACTAGGTGAGTATGCACACCTTGGGAAGCAGATAACTGGGAATGAGATCACTGGAAATAAGATAACTAGGAATGAGAGCACTGGGAATGAGATGACTAGGAAGCAGATGGTAGGTCAGGTACGGTACAGTTATTACAGTCGATGATGTGCTTGAATTGGAGATGCTATTTGAGACAGAAGGGGTTGGTCCTGTTGGAAAGTTGTGGAAGCAGATATTGAATCAGAAGAATAAGAGAGTGACACAGAAGGGAATGATACAAGTGGTAGTGATTTAGAGGATTTGGATTATGATCCAAATCATGATGATGTGTTTGATGATGATGAGCATATAGTTGAAGAAGTTCATGTGAATATGAATAATTTCAGTTTTACTGCAGACCCTAAACATGATACAATTATAGGTGTTGTTGATGTTTAAGAAGATGATCTAGATGTCATTGATTATGACTTATTTGGTAGTGACTTAGATGATGGATTTGATTCTGAAAGAAGAATTCACCTTAGGGAATTAAGAAGAATAGGCAAGCAAAAAAACAAGGGTCCCAATATGTATTACTTCTACTTAGGGCAACAATTTGCTAGTAAGGAAATTGTGAAAAGAAGAGTTAAGAAACAATAATAATGAAAGGGTGAGTGTTAGATGTGAAGGCACAATTCTAGCATTGGTCCCTTATGTTGCTATTGATACTAATATGGACAAAAATGTATTTTCTCAAACAAAACCAGCCATTAAAGAGAACATCAATATTGGCAAGCAGAATATTTTGGGTAAAGACAAAATAGTGAAGGGGAAGGGTAAAAAGGTCATTACACCAAAGAAAGTAGACCAATACTCATGCCCTTGGACAATGCTTGTTACATACACTAAAGAATGCAGATGGGAATTAAGAACATTAATTGAACACATGCATACAATCAAGAGCAATTAAAGCTTGTACATCTAGATTTCTTTGTAATCATGTTATCAAATCACTTGCTACTAATCCTGATATTCTTGCGAGGGCAGTTCAAGATCAAATGCAAAAACAATTTGAGGTGGGGGTCTCAAAGATGAAAGCTTTCAGGGCAAAGAGAATTGCATCTGATATTATGACAGGTAGTTATAGAGAGCAGTATTCACTGCTTAGAAAATATGCCTAAGAATTGATCAATCAAAATCCAGGCACAAATGTCCAGATTGATGTACAAGGTCCTTGGCCAGGTCAAATACTAACAGGAGTTAGGGTTGATGCAAACAATGGGATTAATCCAGTAGCATATGCTATAGTTGAAGCAGAAAGTAAGGCATCTTGGTGTTAGTTTTTGAACTTACTTGGAGAGGATCTTGGTATAGAAGCCAACTTCAACTACACTTTCATTTCTGATAGGCAAAAGGTACAATTGTATAACTTGTCATGTGTTTTATGTAAACTTAGAAAAGGTATAGTTTTAATCCCATCATTAACCTTAACTGTCTACAGGGACTTATACAAGCCATTACAAGTATGTTTCCAAGTGCTAAACACAGGTACTGTGTTAGGCATATTCATGAGAATATGAAGTCACAGTTTAAAGGAGGTGTGTTTAAGGAGATGCTCTGGAATGCAGCCAAAGCCACTTCTGAAGGTGAATTCAAGAGAAAGATGGGTGAGCTCAAGTCATTAAACGCTGATGCTTATGATTGGTTGATGAAGATTCCATTAGAACAATGGAGCAGAGCCTATTTTTCAGGTAATTAAGTAACTCACAATGGACAAAACCATATTAATAATCGGTCATATGTTGATATAGTATGTCATTTGTTTAACAGGCAGAGCCAAATGTGATCTACTAATAAACATCTGTGAGGTGTTCAATAGGCAGTTAGTTGATGGCAGAGATCAACCCATAATTACTTGTTTGGAATATATCATAGAGTACTTGATGAAGAGGATTGTGGTAGTTCAGAAAGTGATAGCTAAGACTGTTGGACCACTTACTCCTTCTGTGACAAAAATGTTTGGTGTTATAAAAAAGGCTACTAAGTACAATATTCAATAGAATGGAGGTTTTTTATATCAAGTAATTGGGCCTTATAAGGATCAGTATGTTGTTAACATGGATAAAAGGGTGTGTTCTTGTAGGAAGTAGGAGCTGACTGGAATACTATGTAAACATGATGTGGCTACAATATACAATATGTCTGAGAATTCAGTGGGTGTTGGTATACCTAAACAATGGGTTCATGCTACTTACAGACTTGAAACATAGGCACATGTATACTTATTCAAGGTTAACCCATGTAATGGAAGGGATATATGGCCAGTAGTTATACAAACCCCCAATTGGCAGGCCACCAAAGAAGAGGAAGACGTTAAATGATGAGATTGCAAGTCAAAGTGCTTCATCAAGCAAGCTTTATAGGAAGGGTAAGTCAGTTAGTTGTGGTAAATGTGGCAATATGGGTCATAACAAGAAAGGCTACATGGGTCAAGGTGGTGGTTCTAGTCAAGCTGGTGCAAGGAGAGTCAAGCTGCTGGTTCAAGGAAGGTCTCAGGTCAAGCTGCTGGTGCAAGAAATGTATCTGGTCAAGCTGTTGGTGCAAGGAAGGCTTCAAGTCAACCCAGTGCAGCACAAAGCCCAACAAACCAAGGACCAAGGCAAGGTTTTCAGGGACCAATAGCAGGTCCAGCTTCTGGATCATAAAGAAAGACCAAGAAACTTATGGATCTTTGAACAATATGAATTTTGTTTACTTTCATGTAATTAGGATTATAACTCTAGTTGTCCTGCAATAACTCTATGTTTGGCTGACTCTGTGTTTGGTTTGTGTTTGGTTAGAAGTATTCTGTTTGGTTGACTCTATGTTCGGTTACAAGTATTAAATTTATGTTTAGACCTTCTAAAGTCAACTGTTGTTAAGAGTGTACATTGTGTTGCTATTGTTACTGAGTTTGACTTCTAAAGTCAAACAGGGTTCTTACAAAACCATTGAACAAAACCAAATGCTAAACAATACAAACAATGTATATAATAGAGACCAATTTCCATTACTAATGTATCAAAACCATTGGTTCTTGCATAACCAACATCAGACAACAACAAACAAGATCATTTAAGATCATAAACATAAACCTACATCATCATACTACAACTTCTATCAAAGTACACCAACATAGAACCACTAGAAGATAGATAGACCTAAGTTAAAAGTAGGAAAAGAGCAAATGCCACCCAACTCAAAATCAAATGCTTCTTTAAGTTCCTGTTTGCTTGCATAAGCACCATCATGTCAGCTTCTATTCTATTCCTCGCCCTCTACAAACCCGGTATTATCAACATAGCTCTTTGACACATGGGAGGATCGAACCAGTGAAAATAAATACAACATTGGCCTTCAATCTTTAGGCAGCCAAGGAACCTGCGACCTAGATTAGCATCAGTCTAGGATGTTTGGGTTACTACAGGAAGCCCATAAAAAACATAAGGCCATTGATCTTAAGGGTTAGGGTTCCTGGGAGTAGTTTTAGAGTAGGTGAAGTGGGAACTGGCCAATGTATCGAGGGAGTTATAAAGCGTAGGATTTGGCAGGAAATGATATGTGGGAGTTACATGGTAACACTGTTAGTCCTTGAGGTGGCAATTAATGTGATTAGCCTATTATACCCTCGACAAAAGAAAAAGATAACGAGATTTTGGATGGAGTTACGGTCAAATGACCGATCAACTCAAAATCAACAACTACAGGGACGATTAGTGTAATTTCGAGACTTTTAGGACAAAACATGCATTTTTAGGACAACCACAAGGACGATCTATGTACTCAACTCTAAATTAAAATAACTTTAAGCAATAACAATGCAAAGTATTTCATATTCAAATAAACATAAGATTCAAACGAAAGAAAGGAACACATAAGTAGCATCTTTAAAACATAAGTAAAAATAGACCGACACCAGTGTGTTACGGCGATGAGTTCCAGTATAATTAAATCTTTCAACGAGGGGCTAGGCGACGTTCAAGGACTAGAAGAACACTGGATGGCTGAATCTATTGTGTGTGAAGTATGATTAGATTGTGTTGTAGATTTTTGATTCTTTCATAAACAATGAGTTCTTTTTATATTAAGATTTCATAACTGACATTTTAATATATATTAATAACCTTTTTTAAGTTTTATATGTTACAAGTATTGATATGGTTGTTACTTATTTCCCATTAAATCACTTATTTGATTATTAATACGACGGTTATAACTTTTGAGGTTACAAGTATTGATTAAGTTTTGAAATCCTTCCATAATAAGAAATGTTTTGGTCCCTTAAAATTTTAAGACTTCTAAAATCATAATGTTTTAAATGCTTTATAAAGTAGTAGAGATAGAGATAGAACTTGTAAGTTGAATCGGTTTTGAACATTAAATGCTTGTAACAACTTTGACATATTCAATTGGCAGGTTTGAATGCATTAAATGACTATATTTAATTTGGTCATGTAACTTCTAATTCCTATAATTATGAAGACTAATTATGAAAGAGATTAATGAGCTCATTAATCTCTCATAATTTCCGTTGACTAGGGTTTGAGTAAATCCTATATAAATAGGGATCACAATTGCATAGAAAAACATACAGAAACATAAACACTTAGAAGCAATTTATGGCCATGACCCGGTCGGGTTTACCGCTAAGAATTTCCGCTGCTATGCGCGGGTATACGTCTAGTATCTATAAACATTAGGTTTACCTTGAACATCCTTGAAAATCAATAAGAATCAATGAGAATCAAATATTTAAATTTTCGTATCTGAAAAATTGTACGATAAGAAAAGGACATCAAAATAGATCTAAAACTACAAACACATACCGAAAAAATATATCTAAAAACCAAGAAATCATCATTTTAAATTTTCATCCATTTTATCATATATTTTTTCTCCGTATCTTATTTTTAAGATACTAAAAACTACAAATACATCATAAGAAAACTTAGATTTTAAACTCTAAATTCAAACAAAATTATCACATATACTAATCAAAATAAAACATGAGGTCGAAGGAGATGACCGGATCCTATGTAAGGCGACAACGAATAAAAATCAATCAAACTAAAAAATATCGAAAGCAAAACTAAAAAAGAATGGAATCTATACTTAAAAGTTAAGATACTTTTTTCCGACATCACCTTCTTCCTCGGTAACTATCATCACCGGCACAACCAACATCGACCTTTTCCATAATCCACCTAGTAGATCCTGTTAACCCATCAAGTATCATATCAACACTTAGCAGTAGGACATTATAGAGAAGTAACAAGAACAAAAAAAAGTAAACCGGAGATAATATTATTAAAAAGTTGCTTACGTTTGTTGTATTTTAAAATATAAAATCTAGGGGTGTAAAGTTTAAGCTTAAGGGGTTATTTGTTTATTCTTTAAAGTTATAATAAAACTTGTAAATCTATAAATTTATAGTTAACTGCATATAATTTATTTGAATTTAAAAAAAATTAAAGTTTGGACAAATGGTCTAAAAAAGCATCGAAGTATCCCCGTTTTCCTTTTGTAGGCATTTATCTTTTAATTATTCTTTTGTGTGCCTGGAATATGCTAATCTTCCTATTGTAGGCATCATTAACAAAAAAATGACGTGGCACATATTAATACAAAACTAACCGTTACTAATGTTACCATTTAACCATTTAATTTTTTTTACAAAACCAATTCCTTTACCCCTTTATTTCCCTCCACCCTTACTCATAACACATTACCTCTTTCCCCTAAATTTGTATAACGGTCAAAAATCAAAAGAACCCTAATCATGCCATCTTGGGCTTCATCCGAATCCCGTGTAATCAGTGGTAGAGTTGAATACTTTTGCAAATGTAGTCGTCAGTTAACAGTACAAACTGCAAAAACAAGGAAGAATTCGGGTAAACAATTTGTAACATGCTCAAAATGCAAAGTTTATGATTTTTTGGATGATGATATTCCAAGTGAATACTACAAATATGTGATGTTTCAAAATCAAAAACAATCAAAGAAGCATACGGATTATGAACAAGTTATTAATGTTCTTGCTAGGGAAAAGTCAATGTGTGAAGAAGAGTTGAGAGCTACAAAGTCAAAGCTTAAATTGTATGATAGGTTGTTTTTCTTCATGTTAGGAACTTTCTCAGTAGTTTGTGTTGGATTTGGTATGCTAGTATGTAAATAATTTAAGGGCTAATGGTTTAGGTCTTATCTTTGTAATGGTTTAGGTGTAATGTCAGGATCTTTGTTAATGTATGATCTTTCTCACTAATGTATGATCTCTGTTAATGTAATGGTTAAGGTTTGAATTCAAATGATTAAATGCTTACTAATCAACACTAAAATTGATTGGGATGTAAGATTAAGGTATTAGATGGTAGTTTGCTGTAGTTTAATTTGGATAAACTTGATCCCTACAGTCTTAAAGGGTGTTTGGTTATGAGTTTTATCAAGGATTTCTATTATGCTATCTTCTTAAATGATGGCAGTTTGTTCTTATCGGATCTTAACCTGCAAATGCTTGCTTGCAAATGCAAGCTGCAAATGAAAGATGCAAATGCAAGCTACAAATGCAAGCTGCAAATGCTTGTTTGCAAATGCAAGCTGCAAATGCAATAACATAACAAACTGCAATAACACGCAAACTAAACACACCAATAACATCACAAACTCCAATAACACACAAACCATAATTACAAACAATACATTAAATTTCATAAGGTTTTAAAGAGTACATAATCACCATTACATAAGTCACCATAAAGTTTGATTCCTAAACAAAACACAAACAAAGCTAACATCTAATACATGTTAGACTATCATGTCAGACTACCTAAAATACTTTGATCTTTACAAGAACATAATCAGCTTCCATATGACACCTTTCTTTTCCCATTTGCCTTATTTACATGAATTTCAAATTTCCTCACTCCTATTTTGTTCACAATTTTATCCCATGTAGTAACATTTGCTAGTCTAAGAACACATCCTGTGAATGATATAGGGCTTTTGACTTTTAAATTATGTTTCTGTGAAACTGGTACATATTTAGCTTTGGACATTGCATAGTTAGATTCATGAATGCAATACTCATCAATGATATCCTTGTATGTGATATCCTTGTATGTATTTTCATTGTATGTGCTTGGAAAGTAGTTCCATGATAGATATTCCACAATATCATTATATCTATAATGGTCTAGCAATCCTTGTACTGATGGCCCCTCAAATATAGGAACACTTTCTTTTGATGGCCCTTTCCTGTCATTTGAGCTGTCTGAACTAAGCACAATATTTATCTACAAAACCAACATTTTTCAATCATATAAGCAAAACCAACAAGTAGAATAAGTACATAATATCCTTACTTCATTAACCAAAACACAAACCATTCTAACATCAGAAATTATGTTACATACATATTGTTTTACAAGTACATAATGGATTAACATCTACTACCATTACATAAGGACCAAAATACCAAAATACATAAAAAAAAGGTAAAATCAGCTTCCCCTGCTAATCTTCCTCTTCCTTTTCTTCTCTTCTACATAAGCCATAGTTGGGGGTATCTTCACTCAAAAGGTCTTGCTAAGAATAGCATCCCAGGTCTCAGCATTTGCAAGCCCAAATACACCATTTGTTATTGGTATAGGGCATTTAATAATGACGGTTTTAGGTGATCTTTATAGCTTAGCCTTTAACCTAGATGTTTGTAGCTTAGCCTTTGACCCACATGCTTGTACTTTAGCCTTAGAAGATGAATCAGATGCTTGTGCTTTAGCCAACATACATGCTTTAGCCTTTGAAATGTCTAAGAAAGAAGGTTTTGTATCACTTTTATTACCTCCTGATTTTGAACCTCAGAACCTGCCCTTGTCCTTGTACTCATCTGATAAATAGCCATACCATTTTAGCAATCTCTTAGGTGGTCCTTTGTATTCTGGAGAGTCATAATCAATCTCCTCAAAAGTGCTAATTTGAGAAGTAATAGATGAGTCTGAGGTGTTGTTGTCAGAGTCTGAGCTGCTGTTGTCTGAGCTAGTATCTAAGTTGATAGCAATGATTTCTGCAAGGCAACAACAAACTCCTAAACAAGGAAACTCCTAAACAAGGCAACTCCTAAACTGGATCATATCCAAACAAAACAAATTTCAAATATGATCCCATTTAATCCCATTCAGCCTAAATATTCAGGCTACATTGTCATAATACAAACACTCATTTAAGACCTCTGTTAAGCACATAATCTAACAAATAAGCATATAAGCTAAAATATAAGCAGATAAGCTAAAATATAAGCAGATAAGCTAACACATAAGAAGATAGAGTTGCTAAAGCATAAGCAGCTAATCTGCTTATATAAGACTATAATCTAACATATAAGCAGATAAGCAAACCTACTAGCACCATATTCAATTGGTGGGTGAATTAGGGTTTACTGTGGGTGAAATACGTTGACTCACAATCTTGGTGGGTGAATTGTAATTAATGAAAAAGTTAATGTGTTATGAGTGAGGGTGGAGGGAAATAAAGGGGTAAAGGAATTGGTTTTGTAAAAAAGTTAAAGGGTTAAATGGTAACATTGGTAATGGTTAGTTTTGTATTAATATGTGTCACGTCAGTTTTTTGCTAATGATGCCTACAATAGGAAGATTAGCATATTCTAGGCACACAAAAGAATAATTAAAAGATAAATGCTTACAAAAGAAAAAAGAGGATACTTCGATGCTTTTTTAGACCATTAGCCCTTAAAGTTTTATTAATTGCTTAATCTTTTTTCAAGTTTTTTCACAAATTTGACACACATAGGTGTCGTCTTTTTTTTTTTTGAACAAAAGTTGCCGGGTTCACATTCTCATTGCACAACGAAAATTACTTTCGATTGGTTTATGATATGGGTGTGCACGGTTCGGTTTGGGTCGGTTTTTGGCTAAAATCAAAGTCGAACCGAAATATTCGGTTTTTATAAAACCGAAACCGCTTGGTTTTTGGCGGTTCTGTTTTTTTGGTTTCAAACCGTTTAGATTTTATTAGGTTGTCAAACCGTTTAAATTTTGCGTTCTGTTGTTGGGAATTAAAAGGAGAGCTTCTACAAGATAACTCGCATAGGCTGAAGAACTTATACTATTACGTTGAAGACTTAGTACAGTCAATATATAAGTTAGCTACTATAATTCTAATGTAATAAATGGTTTAGTACTGTAGTGTAAATTTTTAGTGCTGTTAGTAATAATAAATATTAGTACTTGCTTATCTGATATATAGCAATCGAGCTATATTAGGAAATAGGATAAGTAGCATGATCTCTTAACCCTAAGCTTTTGAGAATGTTAAGGCCTATATAAAAGAGAGCTTGAGTTGTTCCTTGGCTAGTGATTGTCTATCCAGAGAACCGCTTGAGCTACAGCGGTCATCTACATAAGCAAATAGAGAAAGAATATAGATAATAGATATGCAATAGAAGCATATCAATATTCATAGATTAGTTGTTAGGCAAAACATATAGTTGTTTTGTGATTTGTTCAATATAGTGAAAGTTTTGTGTTCATTGTTTGATTGTTTCTTCTGAGTAAATAAATATTAATTCCGCATAGTCTTTATATATACACCACAAGGTTTCTTATCTAGTTGTTTAGATTTATCTAAACTGAACAAAAGATCTATTCAACTGGAACCAACAAGTGGTATCAGAGTGGGTGTTCTGAAACCTTGATCGAAAAGAAACAAACTAGATCCATCTATTTGTTCATTACCTAGATCAAAAACCATGGATCTAGAATGTACCCAAAACATTTCTCTTGCAAAACTGCCACTTCTCAAGCAAGGTGAATATGACACATGGAGACTCAGGATAGAGCCATATATTCAACTTCAAGACTATGCTCTCTGGGAGATCATAGAGGAAGGAAACTCTTTTAAGCCAGTAGCTCGAACCACTACAGACGAAGATGGTACATCTACTACAACAATACCTGGTGTTGTTACTACTGAACAGAAAATCCTAAAGAAGAATGATCTTAAAGCCCAAAGCATCCTAATGATGACACTTCCAAGTGAGCATCTACTTACTTTCAATAAACACAAGGATGTCAAGTCTTTATTTAAAGCCATAGAAGCAAGAGTTTGTGGTTATGAAGCAACCAAGAAGACTCAAAGGATACTCTTGAAGCAGATGTATAAAACCTTCAATGCTTCTAGCTCAGAGTTACTTGACTCTATCTTTAACAGACTTCAGAAAATTGTAAGCTAGTTAACTATCTTAGGTGAAATCATCACTCCAGAAGAACTTAACCTTAAATTTTTAAAAAGTCTTCCTACTGAATAGGGTATGCATGTTATGGTTTGGAGGAACAAATCAGATCTGGGCTAGTTTTGATGACCTTTACAACAATTTTAAGATTGTTTAACCAGAAGTCAAAAGAAGTGTAACCTCTAGCTCAAACTCAGGCTCTCAGAATTTGGCCTTTGTCTCGGGTCATAGCAATACAAATGATGTTAATATTGCTAATGTTCATGTTAGTACTAGTAGCACTCATGTTAGTACTGCTAGCACTAATAATAGTACTGCTTGCCTCAGTGATGCCACAGTATATGCTTATCTGGTCACTTAACCCAATGGGTCTCAAGTTGTTCATGAAGACCTAGAGCAAATCCATGAAGATGATCTTGATGAAATGAATTTAAAGTGGCAATTGGCATTGCTAAGTATAAAAGCAAGAAAGTTTAATTAGAAAACTAGTAAAAAGATTATCATCAATGAAAGTGATACTGCTGGTTATGACAAGAAAAAGGTGGAATGTTTCAATTGTCATAAGTTAGGACATTTTGCTAGAGAGTGCAAAAATCCTAAGAGTCAAAAGAACAAGAGTAGAAGTTAAGACAACTCAAGGAGAACAGTGAATGTGGAAGAATCTTCTTCCAAAGCTATGTTAGCTATAGATGGTACTGGATTTGATTGGAGCTACATGGCACAAGAGGAGGCTTCTACCAACTTTGCACTTATGGCTTTCTCTGACTCTGAGGTACAAAATAACAAAACTTGCTCTAAAACTTGTCTTAAAATTTTTGAAGATCTTAAGTCTAAGTATGATAAGTTGAGAATAGAGCTTAGTAAGTCTGAATCTGATTTAGATAGCTATAAAAAGGGTTTAGCTTCAGTAGAAGAACAACTGGTCTTTTATAAGAAAAATGAAAGTATGCTTTATGATCAGATTGTTGTTCTTAAAAGAGATGCTTCATTTAATGAATCAGATATTAATGGTCTTAAGAAACAGGTAGAAAGACTTAAGAAAGAAAAAGAGGATAATCAGTTTAAAATTGACAACTTTGAAAATGCCTCTAAAAGTCTAGATCAATTAATTGGAAATCAAATATCTGATAACAATAAAAAGGGTCTAGGATATAATGTTGTTCCCCTTTTACTTACTAGGTTGTTTGCACCTCCTAGTATTGATTTATCAAACTCAGGACTTGAGAAATTTAAACAGCCTGAATTTGAAGGATATGGTGTTAAGGTAAATAAGAGTGCTAGTGAAAATGTCTCTAAAGAAGTTAAGAAAACTTCAGATGCTCCAATAATTGAAGATTGGGTTTCTGATTGTGATGAAGATGAGACTGTTGTGTTAGAATCTCTTAATGTTCAAAAACCTAAGCAAGTTGATCAATCTAGGAAAGTTAGTCAAAATCCTAGGAACAACAGTACAAACTGGAATACCCAAATGCCTAAAAAATTAGGAGTTGGATTTTAGTTTACACCAAAAGCTTGTTTTGTGTGTGGGAGTTTTAACCATCTAATTAAAGACTGTGATTTTCATGATAAAAGGATGGTACAAAAACCTGTTTTGAACAATGTGAAAAAGGGAACTGGTCAAAGGGAAGTTAAACCAGTTTGGACTAATGCAATGAGGGTTAATCATAAAAAATTTCTAATTCTAGAAGGAATTTTGCTCCAATGGCAGTTTTAACCATGTCTGGTCTAGTATCATTTAGTACTGCTAGGCAGAGCTTTTCAAAAACAGCAGCACCAGTTAGTGCTGCTAGGCCATTTAATACTGTTGTACACAAACCCTTTGTAAATGTTGCCAAACCAAGGACAAATGTTTTTCAAAAGGCACATTCATCATTAAGAAGACCTTTTTACCAACAAACAACACTTAAAAATAGAAATTTGAATAACAAAGTTAATACTGCTAAGGTAATTTCTGTTAATACTGTTAAAAGAAAAAGAATGACAAGTGTTGTTGGGGAACAAGGGATTAATGTTGTTAAGCCTACATCATACTGGGCATGGAGACCTAAAGTAAAGATGATAAATCATGTCTCCAACAATACAAGATCATGTATTTGTAAGCAATTTAACTATGTTGATCCAACAGGTAGAAACAAGTCAGTAATGGCTTGGGTTCCCAAGAGAAATTAATTCTCTTATGCCAAGTATAGTTAGTTCTGCTAATTATACTTGATGCTGCTATGTTAGTACTGTTATTGTATTTTCTATGTTTTAGACTAACATTTGCAGGTTATAAAAGAAGTATAGTTGGATTTGAGGGGAGGACATTGATGATAATTTTAATGATAGAATGGATGATCTTTTTAGTGTTGGTTTTACAACCACGCAACAAATAGTCATCAGTTCACTATGCTTAACAGGCATAAGAACTGGCTAGTCCATAAGCAAACGGTTTATGGTAAAGACTTTTCAAATCCGTTTATGGTTGACAATTTACCAAAAATTGTAGGGTTCTCAACTCACCTTACTTCATGGTTAAGAGTTGGCTAGTCCAGGATCAAACAGTTCCTAGTAAAGACTAATCAAATCTGTTGATAGCTGATAGTTTGCTAAAAACTATATGGTTATCAATGCACCATGTTTTTGTAATGAAGCATTGACTATTCCAAGGCAAACAGAAACTGGTAAAGAATCATCAAATCCGTTTATGGCTGGTAGTTTGCCAAAAACTATAAGTCCAATGATCCACCTCTCTTAAGAAGTTATACTCTTAGATGTGAAGAGGACAGTCTAAAACTTATAGAGTTGATGGATTTGTGTACCAAATTGATTAATAAAGTCACCATTATGGAAAATGCTCTTAAGCAGTCTAAGGAGACTCATGCTCAGACTCTAACAATGTTGATGAAGAAAGTCAAAAGATTGGAAGTCAAGCTCAAGTTATGATTTTAGATGCAGAAGAGTATTTGATTTTAGAGGATCCTATCAAACAGGGGAGGATGTTAATACTCAAGAAAATGCATGAGTGGAGTATGACAAACTTCAAAGATCAGATCTATATTTGAAGAAGAGTACAGGAAGTTAAGCTTGATGTTAATACTGCTTGATGTTAATACTGCTAGGTGTAAGCTTAATACTGCTAGTGTTGAGTTTCTACTGCTGGGGATATATTTCTACTGCTGAGAGAAGTTACTACTGTTAAGCTTCAAGTTAGTACTGCTAGCTCAAACTTAGTACTGCTAAGTGACCGTTAGTACTGTTTAAGCCATAACAAGATTAATTTAAGAGCCGTTGAGATATTTCTGCAAACAACCTAGCTTATAAGAATCTTCAAGATAAGCTTCTAGCTTATAAGAATCTTCAAGATAAGCTTCTAGCTTATAAGAATCTTCAAGATAAGCTTAAATCTTTTATAGTTAGTGAATATAAACTCTTTTACACTTCTCACAAAATTCCAGATTATTAATCAACTTTTCATTTATTAAAATGACAAATTTGGAGTTTTGCAACAATCATAATATTGTAAATTGGGAATATATCTTGCTGGGAATGACAGAAGTAAAAGATTCTGAAGTTTGCAAGATTACAAGAGCAGATGGAAGTTCAAGTTCTCATGGAGATATTCAAGCATTGTTAAGAAGACTTGATAGACAAGATTTAATTCAACTCTATAGCTTGGTTCAAGAAAGATTTAAAAATCATCCACTTGAATGTTATGATTTAGATCTATGGGGAGATCTTAGGATGATATTTGGTCCAAATGAAGAAGATGACATATGGTTGAACCAACAATATTAGGAGTTGCTGAGATGGAAATTACATGAATACAGTGGTGTTTACTCTTTATTCTTAGATGGTACTTCAATACGGATCAACATGTTAGTAGAAAAGAAGTATCCACTGAAGAAGGAAATATTAGAAAAGATGATCAACTTAAAGATAAAAGCAAAAGAAGATAGTAATATGGTAATTAAGCTTATAAAGTTTATAAAATCTCATATTGCAGAACAGAGTTAGTTATGAAGAATTTTTAAATGCTAACAGTCAAGGAAGCTAAAGTGTTTGAAAGAATCCTCTTAAAATCAAAGAACTTTAATTTAAGAAACTTAAGATTTGAAGGTAAATCATAAGTTTAGGGGAGGATTGTTGGGAATTAAAGAGCTTCTACAAGATAATGCCGCTGAAGGACTTAATACTGCTAGTAGTAATAGTTAGTACAGCTAGTTATAGTTAGTACTGTTAGTACAATGTTAGTACTGTCAGTATATAGTTAGTACTGTTAGTTAGTATATTAGTGCTGCTTATGAGATATGTATGAGATAAATTAGGAATAGATATGCATGATCTCTGCATAATCTCCTAACGCGTTTTGTAATCCTATTAGGGTTTTCCTTAGTGTATAAAAGGAACCCTACGGCATAGTTAGACATATCTCCTTTTTATATACCTTCATAGTCGTCCAATTCATATAATAGTTAGCGTCTTTCATTGTAAGGCAAAACATATAGTTGTTTTGTGGTTTGTTCAATATATTGAAAGCTTTGTGAAAGTTCTGTGTTCATTGTTTGATTGTTTCTTCTGAGTATATAAAGATTAATTCCGCATAGTCTTTATATATACACCACAAGGTTTCTAATCTAGTTTTTTAGATTTATCTAAGCTAATAAAAGATCCATTAAATTCGTTTTTCGAGTTTCTTACATGTTTGGATTCCTCATGACTTGTACTTTTTCATAAAAATATGTCCCCTAATTATCAGATCTAAAATATATCAAAAACCATGGATCTAGAAAATACCCAAAACAATTCTCTTGCAAAACTGCCACTTCTCAAGCAAGGTGAATATGACACATGACTACTCGAATAGAGAGTCATATATTCACTAAGATTATTCTCTTAGAATCATTGAGGAAGAGCAACTCTTTTAAGCCAGTAGCTCGAACCCTACAAAACGAAGATGTACATCTACTACAACAATACGGGGGTGCTGTTACTGCTAAACAGAAGATCCTAAAGAAGAATGATCTTAAAGCCCGAAGCATCCTGATGATGACACTTCCAAGTGAGCATCTACTTACTTTCAATAAACACAAGGATGCCAAGTCTTTATTTGAAGCCATAGAAGCAAGATTTGGTGGTAATGAAGCCACCAAGAAGACTCAAAAGACACTCTTAAAGCAGATGTATGAAACCTTCAATGCTTCTAGCTCAGAGTCACTTGACTCTATCTTAACAGGCTCAAAAAAATGTACGCCAATTAACTATCTTAGTGAAATCATCACTCCAGAAGAACGTAACCTAAAATTCCTAAAAGTCTCCTACTGAATGGGGTATGCAAGTTGGTCTGGAGAACAAATCGATCAGAGGGCTCAATAAGTTTTGATGATCTTTACAACAATTTTAAGATTGTTGAACCATAAGTTAAAAGAAGTTGTAATCCTCTACTCAAACTCAGCTCTCAGAATTTTGTCCTTTCTCTCAGGTCAAGCGAGTACAATGGATGTTAATACAGCTAAATGTTCAATGTTAGTACTGGTAGTACTGCTAGCACGAATAATATGTTTTTCATTGATTTAAGTTAAAAAATTCTTATTTTTAGTATTGCTTGTCTCAGTGATGCCACAATATATGCTTATCTGGCCACTCAACCCAATGGGTCTCAAGTTGTTCATGAAGACCTAGAGCAAATCTATGAAGATGATCTTGATGAAATGGATTTAAAGTGGCAATTGGCATTGCTAAGTATGAAAGCAAGAAATTTTTATCAGAGAACTGGTAAAAAGATTATCATCAATGGAAGTGATACTGCTGGTTATGACAAGAAAAAGGTGGAATGTTTCAATTGTCATAAGTTGGGACATTTTGCTAGAGAGTGCAGAAATCCTAGGAGTCAAGAGAACAGGAACAGAAGTCAGATAGTCTCAAAAGAATAGTTGAATGTATGAAGAATCTTCTTCCAAAGTCTTGATAGCTAGAGATGGTACTGGATTTTGAGTGAGCTATCATGGCAGATGAGAGGCTTCTACCAGACTTTGCACTTAATTGCTTTCTCTGACTGCTGAGGTATAAAAATAACAAAACTTGCTCTAAAACTGCTTAAATTTTTTGAGATATTAAGTCAAATTAGATAGATTAGAATAGAGCTTAATAAGTCTGAATCTGATTTAGATAGCTATAAAAAGGGTTTAGCTTCAGTAGAAGAACAACTGGTCTTTTATAAGAAAAATGAAAGTATGCTTTGTGATCAGATTGCTGTTCCTTACAAGCAAGATTGCCTCATTTAATAATCCGATAATAATGCTCTTAAGCAACCGTAAAAGACTTAAGAAAGAAAAGAGGATAAAATCAGTTTAAAATTGACACTTTGAAAATGCCTCTAAAAAGTCTAGATCAAATGAATGGAAATCAAATATCCTAATAACAATAAGAAGGGTCTAGGATATACTGTTGTTCCCCCTTCACTTACAGGCATGTTTGCACCCCTAAGTATAGATTTTATCAACTCATACTTTGAGAAATTTCAAACAACATGAATATAAAGGAAATGGAGTTAAGGTAAAGATGGTGCTATTGAACAATGTCACTAAGAAGTTAAGAAACTTCAGAATGATCTATTAATAGAAGATTGGGTTTTCTGATTTGTGATGAAGATGAAGACTGTTGATGTTAGAATCTCTTAATTTTCACAAACCTAAGCAGCGATCAACCTAGAAAGTTAAGTCAAAGCCCTAGGAATGACAGTACTCGAGCTGAATACCCCAAGCAAAAAAATTAGGAGTATGGATATTAGTTTTACAACCAAAAGCTTGCGTTTAGTGTTGTGGTAAGTTTAATCATCTAATTAAAGACTATGATTTTCATGATAAAAGGATGGTACAAAAACCTGTTTTGAACAATGTGAAAAAGGGAACTGGTCAAAGGGAAGTTAAAATACACATTTGACTAATGCAATGAGGGTCAATCATCAAAATTTTTCTAATTCTAGAAGGAATTTTGCTCCAACAGCAGTTTTAACCAAGTCTGGCCTAGTACCATTTAGTACTGCTAGGCAAAGCTTTTCAAGAACAAGTTTGATAGCTTAATTAATTTTATGTCAAATAAGTTGATGATATGTTTTTAGAATTTTATGTAATGAGACCAACAAATATTTATTTATCTAGTTTACAATACCCTTAAAGGTTCAACAACAATGCCTTTAAAGACTTCCAAACACTTGGATTATATAAGGACTTCAACACCTAATAACTTAATATCCACATTGATTGAATATACTCTCAAATTAAACACACACATAATTATTTAATCAAATGGGTTTGAAGAGCAAAGTTTTGATCATTGGAGGGACCGGATACTTAGGGAAAAGACTCGTAAAGGCGAGTTTAGAACAAGGTCATGAGACATACGTTCTTAGACGACCTGAAATAGGTGTCGACATTGAAAAAATACAGATGTTACTTGGATTTAAAAAGCAAGGAGCTAGACTCGTGATTGGTTCATTTAATGATCATCGTAGCCTTGTTGAGGCTGTGAAGCAAGTCGACGTTGTGATATGTGCAGTATCTGGTGTGCATATTCGAAGCCATCAAATCTTGCTTCAACTCAAACTTGTCGATGCTATAAAAGAAGCTGGCAACATTAAGGTATATATATATATATATATATATATATACTCTTTAGAATTTTTTTTGCCAATAATATGCAGACTTGACACATGCTATTAAAAGGATTCTACAAGATGTTTTCACCAATTTCACTAACATTTTACAATATTATATAGCGGTTTTTGCCATCAGAGTTTGGTACTGATCCTGCACGCATGGCGGATGCAATGGAACCAGGACGTGTTACATTTGATGACAAAATGGTGGTACGAAAAGCTATTGAAGACGCTGGGATCCCTTTCACCTACGTGTCTGCTAATTGCTTTGCGGGTTACATGGTTGGAGGGCTGTGTCAACCTGGCCACATTCTTCCGTCCCGTGAGTCTGTCACCTTGTTTGGGGATGGCAATAAAAAATGTAAGATATATACAGCTTGGTTGGTATCTACCTTTTCAGAAGTTATGAATCTTAACTTCATATATGAACACATTGTTACTTTGTTTGTGTAGCAATATTTGTCAATGAAGACGACATAGCAACATACACCATCAAAACTATAGACGATCCTCGTACTCTTAACAAGACAGTCTACATTAGGCCACAGTTATGATTTCAGATGCAGAAGAGTATTTGATTTCAGAGGATCCTGTCAAACAGGGGAGGATGGAAGAAACAGAAAATGCATGAGTGGAGTATGACAAACTTCAAAGGTATGAACTATGAGCAGGTCTATATTTGAAGAAGAGTACAGGAAGTTATGCTTGGTGTTAATACTGCTAGGTATAAGCTTAATACTGCTAGTGTTAAGTTTGTACTGCTGGGGATATATTTCTACTGCTGAGAGAAGTTAGTACTGTTAGGTTCAAGTTAGTACTGCTAGACCAAACTTAGTACTGCTAAGTGACCGTTAGTACTGTTTGAGCCATAACAAAATTAATTTAAGAGCCGTTGAGATATTTCTGCCAACAACCTAGCTTATAAGGTTTCATGATAAGCTCAAATCTTTTACTTCTCACAAAATTCCAGATTATTAATCAACTTTTCATTCATCAAAATGGAAAATTTGGAGTTTTGCGACAAACATAATATTGTAAATTGGGAATATATCTTGCTGGGAATGACAGAAGCAAAAGATTCTGAAGTCTGCAAGATTACAAGAGCAGATGGAAGTTCAAGCTTTCATGGAGACATTCAAGCATTGTTAAGAAGACTTGATAGACAAGATTTAAGTCAACTCTACAGCTTGGTTCAAGAAAGATTTAAAGATCATCCACTTGAGGGTCATGATTTAGATCTATGGGGAGATCTTAGGATGATATTTGATCCGAATGAAGAAGATGACATATGGTTGAACCAACAGTATTGGGAGTTACTGAGATGGAAATTGCATGAATACAGTGGTGTTCACTCTTTATTCTTAGATGGTACATCAATACAGATCAACATGTTAGTAGAAAAGAAGTATCCACTGAAGAAGGAAATCTTGGAGAAGATGATCAACTTGAAGATTGAAGCAGAAGAAGAAAGTACTATGGCACATGAGCTTATAAAGTTTATCAAATCTCAGATTGCAGAACAGAGTTAGTTATGAAGAATTTTTAAAAGCTAACAGGAAAGGAAGCTAAAGTGTTTGAAAGAATCCTCTCAAAATCAAAGAGCTTTAATTCAAGAAACTTAAGATTTGAAGGTAAATCATAAGTTTAGGGGAGGATTGTTGGGAATTAAAGAGCTTCTACAAGATAATGCTGCTGAAGGACTTAATACTGCTAGTAGTAATAGTTAGTACTGCTAGTTATAGTTAGTACTGTTAGTACAATGTTAGTACTGTCAGTATATAGTTAGTACTGTTAGTTAGTATATTAGTGCTGCTTATGAGATATGTATGAGATAAATTAGGAATAGATATGCATGATCTCTGCATAATCTCCTAACGCGTTTTGTAAGCCTATTAGGGTTTTCCTTAGTGTATAAAAGGAACCCTACGGCATAGTTAGACATATCTCTTTTTCATATACTTTCATAGTCGTCCAATTCATATAATAGTTAGAGTCTTTCATTGTAAGGCAAAACATATAGTTGTTTTGTGGTTTGTTCAATATATTGAAAGCTTTGTGAAAGTTCTGTGTTCATTGTTTGATTGTTTCTTCTGAGTATATAAAGATTAATTCCGCATAGTCTTTATATATACACCACAAGGTTTCTAATCTAGTTGTTTTAGATCTATCTAAGATAACAAGATCCATTCAATTGGAACCAACAAGTAGTTCATAAATGGTGTTTACCCAAATTTATATTGATGGTAAGGGTGTGTTTCGTAGAAAGCTTTTCAGAGCATTTTTTAGCAATTAATATTTAGCATTTAACATTATTATTATTACAAAGCTCATTTAGAAGAAAGCATTTAGCATTTATAAAAACACTAATTTCTCAATGATCTTTGACAAGCATTTAGCATTTAGCGTTACGGTATTTTACACATTAAAATTATAGTTATAACTATTCTACTAAATATTTTTAAAAATTAAACTGCTAATGCTAACTACTATCTCCTCCGCATCAAAACTTCATTGCATGTTCATACCTTATTTATTGCATGTAAGAGACTTGTACACATAAAAAGGTAGTAAAAGCCATAAATACTCTACGTACTTACAATTATGACTCATTATACTCTACTAATTCTTAAATAGGTCATTTAACCGTATGCCACATCAGCATTTTTACTGGATACTTGTACGGTTTATTGATTTAACCGGTAAGTCGTAGTCAAATACTTTTTTCTTTGACTTTTTTCCACCTCGACAAAACTCCACCACGTTGTATTGCTGAGCTGTTAAAAGGTTTTTTTTACGAAAATAATACAGCCGTTAAATAGACTAATATTACCTTACTCAGTTATAACTAATCTTAACCCCAATTATAAACCCTAAAATGCAAACTTCTCAATTACGTTGATTATAACTTCAATTGACTACTGGTAAGTGATCAATAACAAGTTTTATAGGATTTATCATCTTTAATTGTATCACATTGATGTTTTTATTACAAAGCCCTAATTAATTTTTTAAAACCCTAATTTTTGCAGATTCCTATACAAGATGGTTACTTTCGTGGTGGATTTGTACCACGATGGTTTATTTGCGTCTAATCCTCTTAGGTATCTTGTTGGGGAACATCGAGTTATTAAGGATATCAACTTCGAAGGTATGACATATGATAACTTTTTCCTTGTTATGCGTAGATTGGTACTTGATAAGCCCTTAAGTTTTTTCTATGTTCTTCCTGGAGTACCAATGAATATAGGTTTGAGACCAATTTGTAATGATGAGCAGTTAAATGATTTTGTCCAAGCCTTATTTGAGAATGATTGTCACCTAGATTTGTATACTGAGCATCAAGGGTATGATGTCCTAGAGATGATTAATGATGATAGACATTGTGAGGACAAAAGTGATAGTGATTTTGAAGATGTTGAAAAGGGTGATAATCTAGATGATGTTAACGATATTGTAGACTTTCAAACTGAGGGTGAGGAGAATGTTGACATTCCTAAGTTGTCAATAGATGACCCTTGGTTGAATAAGCTAGTGGGTAAGGGTAGGTTTGTAGGTGAAATGGAGGATCCCATCCCTGGTCTCAAGGGTAGGTTCTTTGTAGAACAAAATGACCCTGATGAAAACTTTGTAGAGCCTAAGTATAAGGTGCAAAAGGATTTCCAATACCCATGTTTTGATCCGGACACTCCATGGAATGAGTGTAAACCTGTTTTAGGAATGAAATTTGAATCTCCTTCTCAACTAAAGCAATGCCTAGCTAACTATGGTGTCACACATGGTTACCAGTTATGGTATATGCAAAATGACACTTATAAGTTGTTGGTAAAATGTGGAAGGGATGTTAGTGCTGGTAAGTGTGCAGGTAAAAGAGGTAAAAAACAAGTTCAAATAGATGATTCTTTAGATAAGGACAAAGGGAAAGTTGGTGAAGGGTCTTCTGATAAGGACTTAGGGAAAGGGTCAGCTGGAGGGTCTTCTGATAAGGGCAAAGGGAAACTAGGTGAAGACAGAAGTGAACCTAGTAAAGTTAGTCAAGCAACCAAAGAAAGATGGAGGAAAAAGAAACTAGAAGAGAAGGAAAATCTTAAGAATGCAGTTGACTGCCCATTTAGGCTATGGGCTAGTTGGATGAGCACTGAGAAATCCTTTCAAATCAAGACCCTTTATCCTGACCATAAGTGTTGTAGAAATTACAACCTAGGATCATTGGTCACTTATAGGTGGATAGCTGAGCATTATGCAAGGGAAATCATTGACAATCCATGGGTTTCTTACAATTATATGCAGAATTCTATAAGGTCAAAGTTCATGATTAATGTCAGTTTAGGACAGTGTAAAAGGGCCAAACAGGCTGCTTTATTTGATCACGAGGGAGGTTTAATAGACCATTACAGTAAAATATGGCAATATAGACAAGCTGTTTTGGATTCTAATCCTGGATCAACATGTCACATTGATTTGGAAGAAAAGGATGATGGTTTAACATATTTCAAGAGATTTTATGTTTGTTTTTTTGGATTAAAAGCTGGTTGGCGAGAAGGTTGTAGGAAAGTCATTGGTTTAGATGGGTGTTTTCTTACTCACACATGCAAGGGTCAGTTGCTGACTGCAATGGGTAGAGATGCAAATAATCAAATGTTCCCTATTGCTTGGGCCGTGGTTGGAGTAGAGAACAAAAATAACTGGACATGGTTTTTATCATTGTTATCTGATGATCTAAACTTGAATGATGGAGCTGGACTAACTGTTTTAGTTTAATTAGACTACATATTGAGTTAAAATTTAAAACATTTCCAAGTCAGCCATGCCATACATTTAAGCAATCAAATAAGCTGAATTCATCCTCATTTTACTGAAATGACCATTAGAAAATACATTCAGCTTAACCATTTTTAAAGGCATAACCCGTACGGACTCAAATTATGTTATTCGTTAACTCTAGATGAAAGCTAAATTTTATTAAGTAACCATCCGGACACAAGATTCCTATGAATCTCCGGTACGTACAACGCGTTGGTTAAATTAGATTCTTTTCCAAATGTTAATCACATCTCCTTTTCCCTTGATATTAGCAGTTGGTGAGTTTCCCAAAAATCGTTCTCTCCATTTTCAACTGCATTGAAAGAGTTAATCAAACACTTTATCACCATATACATGACATGATACCGAAGGGCTAATCCACCATTATCTAAGGTCGGATTCCCTCATGTCCTCAGTTTTTATGTCATTCAGACCATATAATGCATAGTTATGGCACATAAGGTTTCTGAATGCTTCAAAGCATCTACCGTACACGTAACTCGAGTATCGGTCTCCCTTTTAATAAGTTCGGGAGCAGATCCTTTGACGTCACTCGTAACATTCCAAATATATTGTTAATATGTGGTCTCATGATTAGTTTGAAACTAATTTTGGTACTATTAACAACATGCTTAATCACATAGTGTTTCTTAACAAAACGATTTTAATTAGTCTTTTGTTTAAAACGCTAATGTTTTGTAAGATCCGTTATACAAAACCATTTTGAAAGAAGTCTTTCGATCAAAAACAATTAAACAATATCACCTATTACATAATGTTTTAACAAAACAGATATGTAATATGATGTTGTCAATCTTCATTAAGAAGATCTTAATAGATCTGTTTCACATGATCTATTTCTATAACGAAACTCAACAAGGTTTCTGTAGATCCACTCTTCTAAAGAAACTAAACAAGATTTCAAGAATTATATCCGGTTAATAATTAAACTCGATCCGGTTTAAAATAAACAAGATAAGTCAAACAAACACTTCCACTAAATTAGTAAAAATGATGTATATAATCTGATATTTAATAATGACTTGTATAATTATCACTATCTTGTTTCAAAGAAACTCTCCTTGATTTCATTAAACATGTTACAGTTATCTAATAAAATAAAAACTTGCATTTTATGAGATATGTGTCAAAGAAACTCCACTTGGTTTCAATGAATCTAAATTCATCATGATTTGCGACCATGTTAGTAACTGGCGCACCAATTACATTTACAAGATTCACTATGGTCACACTTGTGTTACCATTAGTAAACTTGTCACAAAAACAGTTAAGAACTGTTAAAATAATATGGTATCTAATAAACTCGACTTGGTTTATATAGATTGTACCAAATCTGATTCAAAGAAACTCAATCTTTGTTTCAATAAATCTTGGTTTAAACAATAACATAGGTAATAAACAAACTAAAAGATCAGTTTGAAAAGAAACTCATCATGGTTTCACATAAACTGATTCAATAAATTGTTTTAAAAATCTTTTATAGATCTATAACACCAAATCTGTCAATTAAAATTCTGTTTACTTAAAACTGATTTCCAAAGAAACTCAATCTTGGTTTCGACAGAAAATAGTTTATAAAATTTGTTAATAATATTAATCCGATTTTAAGAAAGTATTTTTAATTCTGTGGTAGAGTATCATTTCATCACCTTAAACACAAAAATAAGAAAATAGATTTTAGAGAGAGAAAGAACTTAGAGAGAAATAAAGAGAAGAAAAAGATGGTTACTTGCACTTGAAAAGAAAATGAGAAACAACACCCTCTCCACACTTGGAGAGGGCTTTATATAGTACATAGAGTAGACAAGCCTTGTGGGCTTTCTTATATGTCATTTGGGCCAGACCAAGCTAAGAATGGGCTTTAAGCCTGACAACTAGGCCCTATTAGCTTAAGTGAATTTCCTGTAAACTACATTATACTTATACAAGGCTCGGGAATAATAATGACCACCACTTTACTAAAAACACGGCTAACAATCTCCCCCTAAGAGGTGGTCATTCAATTGTGGATCCTTCGTGTGACGTCTTGAGTCTTGGAGCCTTGTGTTATTGGGAATTCTTTTTGAAGTTCCTTTTGCATGCTTGTGATCTTGGATCTTGATCTTTAACTTGATATTCTTTGACAAAATACTGATATCGTGGTCTTTGGCTTTGATTTGTCTTGACTACTGAGATCTCTGAATCTTTATCCTTGAATCTTTATGCCGCCTTGCGATCTTGTGTCTCCACCCTCATGCTCAAGGTCTTGAAAGCTTGCTAACAATCTCCCTCAACATTTCCTTTAACATGATTACTTGTACCACATCATGGTAGCAGTAGTACTTGATCCACTTGTGTGATATATCTTTGTTATTATCCGGAAATCATGTTGACAATGCTCTTTTGAGGAAGTGTTTGTACATTAGAGATTTCAGAAGACTTTGACACATGTGCTTGAGCTTTCATCATGTATTTATCTTTTTCGATTGAGCATGAGGTCTTGAATCTTGACTCGTCCTGGACTAGAAGCTGCTACCGTCGGGAAAACCTGCAAGTATAGGTTAAACATAAACATATATGGACGAAAGTGTCTTTGTCACTTCGTCGAATACGGTTGCAATAACCACGGTTCCTCATTAATTAGTATAAATAATGCCTGTGATCAGGTAGAATTCAAAAGAATCTCCTTGACAGGGTTTCGCAGATGCGTTAGCCGTTCTCGTTACCGGAGCGTCTCAAAGCATACAACACGGTAACAGTGAATCAGATAGTTATTATCTTTCTGATTGAGTCGTTAATTCATATACTTGACCAAAATCGATATCCAGTTGACACAAGCTTGATTCATTTAGAATCTCGCAAATCACCTACCGCAGAGTTGTTTGATGTTGACTCTGGAAGGATTTCCATTCATCACTGTGAATACTGAAGAGTATCACTCTGAATGTTCTGGCAATTACCACAAGGATAATGCGTAGGACTTTTTGATACCAAATGTTGTATAATGATGTACGACATTTTGTATATTGGAATTTGTGTCCTAGTGAGATTTTTGATGGATCTCGTTGGCTCTAGACTCTATAAGTGCACATTTGTTATTTGGTTATCAGAGGCTGGAGCGGACTGCCACCTTTTTAATATCAACGATCTCGGAATGAGAAAGTCGATAGAAACATGTTAATCTCCGTGAGAAATGAAACAAAAATCTTTTGAGAAATTCTGAGTGGCTAGGGAGGGTTGTGCATTGCATCACTGGGTCCATGATGTTAGTCTTTAATATCATAATCATCTTTGTGATTACCGATAGATTATGTATTGACCTAATTTCTGCCTAGGGTTGTATGGAGGGCTTCTTTCTTTTCACCCTTTATCCTTATAATTCTTTTTCATTCTTCAACCCTTTCATTGCTTACCGAGACTTCATGACTAGTACCTTGTTGGGTTTGTTCTAGCACTAGCTCTATCTCAGTCGGCACTATTCCTTTATTCTTACTTTACTCCTTTTTTCAATCATACCTAGGACTTCTACTCTATCTAATGGAGTGTTCCTGGGTAGATCCCTCCGGTTCTGGCTGGATCATGGAACGAATATACCTAACCTTAACCGCCTTATAACTCCTTGAGAAACAACAGTTGGTCGGTCTTTGGGGTATTGCCATGAAGATTCATAAAACCATTTGATAAAAAACCAATCAACGTGTCTGAGAAATCATTT